>JAQZBX010101662.1:0-11233 GCA_029593785.1 Cabassous unicinctus
GAGGGGAAGGAAAAGAAATCCTATTGGATAAATAGTCCTTGTAGGGTTATCTTGGTTTTAATTGCCCTTTTAAAAACAAAGAGAAAAAGGACATGGATAGGGAATAAAATGACTGTTTCCATTGATAGCCACACTTAGGTTGGATATTTTGTACCTGTCTTTGCTATAAAACCAAGCTATAAAACCTTTTTTAGAGTGAACCTTTATTCCATTTCTTCTTTTCTAGTTCACCAGAAGAGCAGTAGGCATCTGATGCTCAATGAGAGAAGCCAGACCATTATTTGACTTTAGGCTTTAATGCTCAGATATGATTCCTTTTTTTTTTTTTTTTGTTACTGACCAAGGTCTACAGTTTACATTATGGCTTACACTTTTGACTGTACAGTTTTATAGGAATTAACACAATGTTTAATGGCCTGTATCCATCATTGCAATATCATGCAGAACAATTCTAATGTCCTAAAATGTCCTGTTGCACCTGTTCTTCCCTCCCCCTCCCTACAGAACCTTTGATAACCACTATCTTTATATCAGCGGTACAGGTTCTTCCTTTACAACAACAATAATAAGTTTACTTTGGTGCATGGTTGTATTACCCTCTTTATGTTTGTTCATTCTTCAATCTTGAGGATTTTGGGATGGTGATGCCTACTCCACTTCAGATTGAGAGGGGACTTAGATCTTATGGGGCAGATGGAAGGAACTGTTTTGCTTGCAGTTGTAGATACTCTATGTTATTTTGGGATGGGGGTTGCCCATCATCATCATTTTGTTAGTTGTCCTCTGTGAATCCGATGAACTGCAACTCTGCTGAGATTCAGGGCTCAACCATCATGTGAACAGACTGAAGATTTACGTCTATGGAACATATGTTTAACAGATATGGTGCTAATTTTAGGTTCAATTAAAAGAGTCATGTGTAGGGAGATTATAAATGATTCTAACTCTGTTACAGTGGGGAAATAGATTATCGTATATTCCAAGGTAAGGCCCACCGACAGGGTGCTGGTTTCATGGGGTTGGGTGCCTTACCTATAATGTCAGATGTCTCTAGATGCCCCGGGAGCAGCCCTGTTTCAGTATCGTTTACTGTGGCAGTTAATGAGATCTGCCTGAGGTATGAATAAGCATAACCTCTAAAATACCACTGGCTTTAACTTAAGGAAAAAAAATCACCAGGAAAGCAGATTCTCCCTTCTAATTCCTAATTAACTTACAGCCTAATTTGTTTTCTGCTTAAAATTATTCAATATTACTTCAGACTTTGGTCAAATGTTAGCTCAAGGTTTTCATAAAAATAATACAGACTTAAAAATTGCCATTGCAGGATTTATTTCCACCTATTACAATTGACTAGGTTTCTTCGGGTTATTTCACAAAGTTCAAACCATCAGGAAGCCAACATGAGAGCATCTGTATGATTATTCAACAATCTCAAAGCATTCTGAAGCAGGTCTCCTGTAATTCTATCAATGGGAATTCATTAATTATCCTGTTTCAGAATTAAAAAACAAGAGCAACAAAGAAACAATCAATTGGGAACCAAGCATATGCATTTCTGATTCAAAGTTTTATGGAACACATGCTTAACTTATCCTTTTTAATAAAGGTTATCTTGATATTGAAGGAAGGGTGCTAGACCTGCTTGCTCAATCCTCCCTTTCTTACTAAGAGGTTCAGGTGGGTATGCTGGAAATCATTTGCAGTTTCTTTGGGTTTAAGAGCCAACACAATCACAACTAAAACCAAATTTTAATCTGCAGCCTCTGGTAATTATGGATATTAAAGAAGTCATTTGTGGGGAGAGAGAGAAAAAGAGTGGTGAAAGGAAACAAAAAAGAAAATAAGGAATGAAAATATGAAAGGAGTGAGAAGAAGGGGAGAGCAGCAAACTGAGGTCTGTCTATTGGATACCCCAAATATCCTCCTTTCAAGACTAGTCCCTTCCCCAGGAGTTATGCAAACGCAGGTCACTCCAATCCAGTCTGGCTTCCTGGGAACCTGGAGGTTTTCAGATTCTCAAAAGGTAGAATTAATTCTTTTGCCAAATGCAATCTTAAGTACAATTTCAATATATAATAACAACAGTGTTTTATTAATGTAAACTTACTTTATAAGTTATAACTTATAATTTATAACATTTACTCAGCAGAAAATTAATTGGCGAGAACAACAGGACTTTTAAATCAATGCAGACATTTGAAATTCAGGGTCATGTATTACACTTTATTTCATCCTCCATCACGTCCAATTTCTTTGTTTTGTATGAAATTCACAGAATCAAAAAACTCCTGTTTCACACTGAATACTGATAGTATCTGATTTTTAAACTTCTCAAGATATCAGGCAACGTTTTAAATTGCTCTAGTGTCTTGGAGGAGAGATTGGTAAGTTTGGGTTCAAATGCAGATCATTAACTATATGTTGCAAACTAATATTATCAGTACTTAAAACAAGTCATCAAAGTATCACAAATTTACAAAGGGCGCCAGCACTCTCTGTAAGGTGGGAGCATTCTGTGCACCTACTATCATATAACATAATATAACACAGCTCCCAGAGCATGCTCCATACTGTTAGACCTGAGCCTTCTGGGGCATTTAATTGACCCTTGCATACTTAAGTTAGGGTAGTTTGCTTGCCTGTCTGGTTTTACATGGTCAGTCATGTGCAAACCCAAATTTAAGGAAAGCGAAGTAGAGAGCTGTGATCTTACAAATCAATGGCCCATATGCAGGTTCGAACAAGCATAGAGATGGCAGGAGACACCGAGCCTTCAGGTTGGCACATATTGGGTTAACCTGGCACCATAGGTCAATATATTATAGGGCCAGTGTATTCAAATGTTAAGGGCAGCAATTTGCATGTTTGGCTTTTAGTTGCAATTAAATATGTAATTGTTTGAATCAAATATTTTGAGGCTGCTCAGTACCTCCTTGAAAGTCTAGTGTCTACTCTGGCCCAGGGTCTCAAGCTCACCTGGCCTGATATCCCTCATCAAATTGCCTTGGTGCTAATGTAATTATCCTGAACTTAAACGAGTGAGCCTGTATTTCCTAAAATCTGTGGTCAGTTTATTCCATTGTGGTGTTCTCTACCTGATGATTTCCTGTGCCAAATTTTATAACTTTCATTAGAATATTCTCTGCCTAATTCTCAGAATCAAGTCCTAACGCTTTAATTTAGTTTTCAAGGTCCTCCCTAGCTTTCCAAAGCTATTGCCCCAGATACTGCACTCAGACAGCACGGCTCCTTTCCCTTGTTTTGCTTTCTAGCTCTTGCTTTTGCTTTCTTGCCACCTAAAATGTCTTTTCCTTATATCACTTCATGTCTAAATCCTGCCATTCTTTTTGACAAAGGCCTTAGAGGTGATTATTATTTTTGGCCTAACAATATAATTCTAGGAATATATCTTAAGAGATCACCATGGATATGTCTGGTTAACTCTGTGTTGAACATTATTCATTACAATATACTTTTTTATAATTTAGTTATTTTAAATAACACACATATCCCGATAAGAAAATTAAATAAATTATGGTATACCCATTATATGTAGTAGTGTATAAATAACATAAATGATTATTAATAACATGGAAAGTTGCTTCCATTATACTGAAAATTATTATGATTCTATTTATTTCAAAGAGAAAATAATATAGAAGAAGAAATTCTGAAAGGTTTTACATTCACAAAAATGTTTATAGTTGGTGAAATTGAGAAGATCTTTATTTTGCTTGTTGGTATTTTATAAAGTTTGAGCAGTAAACTTGTTTTACTTCTGTAATAAGACGTAAATTAACAAAGCTTATCTATACAGTACAGGCAGCTTATCCCATTCTTAAAGAAAATTTTGAAATCTCTGAACCAAAAACTCTTCCTTCCAAGTTGTTGTCACAATTGCTCATATATCCAGGTGTTTTAAAGAATATTTACCCAATGTGAGTGGCACTAAGTTCAAAGGTGATGCTAATGGACAGCACAGCATAATTTTGATAACCCTTTATATCAGCCAACTGAACTTTGCTTTTGGAAATCATGACAGTACATCCTCTCATGTTTGCAATGATATTCACTGGTGAGAGAAATTGAGATTTAAACATTTCCCAAAGACCTAGGTACATTTTTCTAATATTCTCAATATAAAAAGGGCATAAAATTCTGACATATCATAGTTGTGAATTAGATGTAATAGCAGTAAGTGGATGGGACTCAGGCAGCTGGGTGCCCACCTACCACATGGGAGATCCTGGGTTCGGTTCCCGGTGCCTCCTAAAGAAAACAAGCAAAACAGGGAGCTGGCAAGACAGTCTGGCGCAGCGAGATGATGCAGCAAAGAGACACAAAGAGACACAGCAAGGAAACACAATGAGACACATAACGAGTGGGGAGCTCAAGAGATTGGGTTCAGTTCCCAGTGCCTCCTAAAAAAAAAAGACGAACAGAGAGCATACAGCGACCGCAAGCACCAGAGTGTGTGTATAGGGAGAAATAAATAAATAAAAGAAATCTTAAAAAAAAAAAGATGTAATAACACTTTCACAATATTTCTGGTGAATGTATTAGGTCAAGGGAATTACCTGTTGGTTTATTCTGTTGCCCTGGATGCCTGATACCTTGCTTTGTGGCATGTCGCTGCATCCATATATGCTTATGCCAAAACACACAAAGAGGATATATTTGGTAGTCATTGACAATTTTTTTTTAAAGTGGATTAGGCAATTTTCCTTGAAATTTCTTTTCTAATTTAGCATGAAGTAGAATTAAATAGTAGAAATGAAGGGATTTATTTGGAGATAACAAAATAAGAAGAGGAATTGTTTCGTTAAACAGTGGACTGTAAGAGAGCTGAGGCATGAATTGAAGAAAATTATCAAGCATGCATGTTGTTTTTAAGTGATACTTGAGCCTGGGATGTGAAACAGCTGTATTGTTGAGTTTTTTTTCTTGTGCCAACTTTCTTCATTTGATTGATTTTCTCTCTGACAGCCCACTGCGCTGATAAATGTGTCCATGGTCGCTGCATTGCTCCAAACACCTGTCAGTGTGAGCCTGGCTGGGGTGGGACCAACTGCTCCAGTGGTAAGTTTCACCTGCTGTTGTCTGTCTTGGGATGTTTTTGCTGTATGGGCCCTCTTGTCTGCAGATTATCCTGAGCCAAGGGTTTCCGTCTTCATCCCTATGCAGAACATGGCATGGATTCCAAACCCAACTCATTAACACAGTTCCTTTTGAATCTGTACTTGCAGTATACACAGAACTGTTGTTAATTGAATTTGAAGAAAGGTACTTGGAAAGAAAGAGATTTCAAGAATCTGATACTTCTGTGAATATGAATACATTTTCCAGAGTCAGGTCCCGCTTCAATAGAGTCTTATTTCAGTAAGGCAGTGGTGGTAACATAGATATTATATTCTAACTTCTCTTTTTACTTGTTAATTTATATACAATACTTTCTTGGGGATTAAAATTTTTTACCTTTTGATTTAAAACTCAGAAATAAAATTGGTATTTTTGATGCTTAACATATCTATTTATGTCTGAATTCTGAGATGCAAGTAATTATTACTTCCTCAGATAACTTTGTAGAAATATCTTTGTAACAAAAGCAAACTAGTGAACATTTTGGTCCTTATTAAATCAAATAACTTGTGTCTGTTGTGTTAGAATAATAATTCTAAAATGATGGCATTTTGGAACATTATCAGGCTGCACCTAAAATCCCATATTAATTATTATGAGGTTTAAATGATGGAATGCCATGTAATACAGTTGCTTTTCTAATTTTCACAGTTAAAACTTAAGTCTTCAGGATTAGCTTGTTGCTATGTATACTTCCTGTTCCTTTATACTTTTTTGCACTAAAAAATACCAGAGGGGACTGAAGTGAAGCCACATTGTCATGCACGTAACTTTACATTGACAAAAGGAAATGCCAATTAAAAAAAAAATTAGCAGCTTCTCATGGCAGCACAGATTTGTCCTCATTGCAAACGAACACTTTTCTGAAGCCAGTCTGAAAGGGCTTTAAGCTGTCTAGAGAAGCTGGTTTAAAGAATATTTACTTGGAGAGTTTACTTTTATTAGAACTACTTGTTTCAGATTTGTGTTTCCTCAGCTTTCTGAAACTGCATCTCCAGGGGAAGTCCTTGATGCTGGCTGTGCACAGACCACTCCATGTGAAAGAGCCTTTGTTGTGGTACCTTATACAGGGAGTGTGTGTGTGCATGTGCGTGTGTGTGTTGCTGTCTGTGACAGGATAACTGTCTTGCAGGGTTTTGCTTTGCGTCTGTTGGAGAACAGGAGGAGAGTGGGCATTTTGTTCACATGCCGTGAGGCAAAATGTTTGGGATGTGGAACTTGGCTCATGTCCATTTTTCTGGCAGACTGACCTCAAATGAGATGCTGCTTTCATTAACTTTTCCAGCTTACAAAGCAGTTGTGCCTAGACATTTTGAAGAAAAATAACATTATTATTAGCTACTGAGAAAAGGAAGAGTGGGTGTATTCTTCATTTGAAAAATAAGGTTTGTTGCTAATTCCAGGGCAAGAATGCTGTGGAAGAACTTCAGTTGTATTCACACTTTGTCTCATAAACTACAGCCTACCTCAGGCTAAGACTGAGGAGTGTGTAAAGCACAACAAAAGCTTACGTGGGTTTCAGTCTCTCTAGAACTGATTTGATCTTCTAGAAAACAAGCTGTTGATTATTTTGGACTTTACTGCCTTTTGAATGAAGCCTCTGGAATTCTGAGAACGCATGTTCTTTCAATCCTGGAAAATGGTGTCGAGACAACTTTTAATTTTTTCTCTACAACTCATGTTCTGATAAACAGTCAGTGGTCCTGGATCACAATGTATTCTGTGTATAAAAAAACCAGCTGTGTCAGAGAACTGTACAAAGTTTGTTCCCGTGGAGTGAAATTGTGATTTATTTTACAAGATTCATGCATATTGCTTCTTTTTAAATTTTATTAAAATGATTTTTTAAGAAAGCATATACATATTTTATTTTTATTGCCATCATGATGTATACCCCAGCCTGTATAAGTAAATATGACATTGGTCTATCTAACCCCTTTCTCCCCTTCCTTCCCTCTTTCTCATTCTCTCTCTGGTCTACCCTCCCTATCAATCTGACTGTCCATTCATCAGTCCTGTTCCACTCTCCCTGGAGCTGCAAAACTATTGGAGGGCAGGAGCTGTGTGTTAATAAACTCTCTAGCCTCCATTATGGCTGCTGTGCAACTGGAGCACAGTAAATATTTGTTCCATGTAATTAGACTGAATGAACTGTATGATTCTGTATGATTCTGAGAAAGTCATTTGTGTGTTCATTAAGCAAACTTTTGTTGAGTGATTATTGTGATTGCATCTATGTTTATGCTTTAAGATGAAAATGGTTGCTCACAGAGCTCAAATCTTGGAAGAAAGGCAGACAGAGGTGCAAATGGATCTCCCTGGGGTAAGAAAATGGTCTCAGTAGAAGAGGTGGATTGAGGAAGCTAAATGGGGTTGGGTAAGGTAGCAAGAAGTTTTCTGGAAGGACAAGAGCAAGAAGGGCTTATCATAATGTTGGGGATAGGAAACAGATGGCCATAGAGTGAAGGGTAATGAAAAAAAGGTATTGAAGTATTGACTATTCTTTCAGAAACTTTGCTGAGAAATCAAGAAGGAGCAAACAATAGGGGAGTTAGTAAGAGGTTAATGTAGACTCAAGAAACAAGTTTTTGGTTTTTTTTTTACTTGCTTTTGTTTGTATTTTAAGAGGAAAATTATTTAGAAGTTGAGAGTATGGTACCAGAAAAGAGGGAGAGGCTAGAGACTCAGTTGAGAGAGGGGATAATTTAATTGAGGGAACAAGGCCCTTGGGAAGACAACTGGGGATGGGGCAGTGGGATGAGATCCGAGGCACAAATGGAGGGATTAGTAAGAGAGGGACTTCCCATTCCTGACAGAATGAGGGAGGAAAGAGTAACTGGAGAGAGTATAGGTAAGTTCCTGGGTATTGGGGTACCAGTGGGCAAAGGAGTGGAAAATAAGAAGGAATTAATATTTGATGACATGTTTTCTCTTGGTACACCAAGAGGCGAGATAATCTGCTGATAATAAGGGTGACAGATGTTGGGTCATGTTGATGATGATCATGATAGTCATAGTTCTACCTTTATTGAGCATTTGGTATGTGCCAAGCATCATTACAAGGCTTTACAGGAGTAACTTCTTTCAATGCTCACAATAGAATATGAGATGGTTATGATTATTGTTCCTATTTTATAGATGGAGAAACAGGGGCTCAGAAAAATTGACTCACCCAAGTTTATATATCTAGTAATGGTGGAGCCAAACTCTCATCTCATTCAGAGTCAGTAATTTTAACCACAACAACATGATGCCTCCAAGAGCTGGGTAAGAGGTTTAGTGACAGTATCGAGGGTCAGCGCCACTGAGGCACATGGGAACAGGAGGCAGGGGCTGATGTCATCAAACAAATATTAAAAGACATTTCCTGAGAGCTGTTAGGAGCACACTAGCATTAAAGATGAATTCATAATGGTACCAATTTGGACTTTCCTCATTTGTAATATTAAGAATGTTGGGACAGATTATATTTATGGTCCCTTTCAAGCCTGTGATTCTATGTATGATTTACTCTAATAAATATATCTCTGCAATTCCGAAGATGTTTATGTTGGAAACCTTTTAAACTTTTTATATGAGTAACAGCAACACATTTGTTTTATTAACTTATATAATCCTATTTATAATTTTTAAAACATCTACGGAGAAATTTATTTCTCCTATGGTTATAGGGAACATCCAAAACAAAGGGGAGAGCTCTAAATCAGAAGCAGCCAGAAAGCAGTTTTTAAACACTTGTTCCCCATGCTCTTTGCTTTTGACATTAGTACCAAATAGAGGCTAAAATGGAAATTAATTTGGTCTAGAAAATCAAAACTGGGGTTTTATTTAGTCACCAATAGTATTTTTGGTCAAATGTACTTGGAAGTAGTTAAAATAGGCCCAGGAGGCAAGACCAGCTCAAACATTTTCAGACACAATATAAGAAACACTGAAAACCTCTTATATAAAGCAGGCACCCTGTGCAGCATGGAGTAAGTAATAAGGCTTTGCTTGCAGGGTATTTGAGTGGGGGAATCCATTAGAAGGATATTACAAGCCAGAAATAGTAAGCACAAAAAGCAGGCATATTCCCTAGCAAGGTCTAACGTAAAGGTTTATTGACTGGACACAATAAACAGATCACATTGTTTGAGGAGAGAAGACATGTGGAGTCCAGGGCTCGTAGCGAGCCCTTAACACATCCATCGCACTGTCAGAATTACTTTAGAAATCAGGTTGATGGAGGAGAAAGAATAAGAGTAGGTCTTTTGGGTTCACTTGAGTAGGGGGCAGGACGTTGATGATAGGCAGGAAGGACTGAGCTCGGAAGGGTTCATCATAACTGCCCAAAAGGCAGGTTCATTGATAGACCATCTAAACATTTTGATAGAGATCACAAACAGTAAGGGCTGATTTTCCCTTTCTGAAGGAATCTGAAATCTGGGCTGTTCGTGGCCACTTGCTGGATGGGCAGAGAGCCACCACTCCTCCCCCTACTGGAAGTGAATTGCCACAGTCCTAGCTGCTTTCTTTTCTATGCTGTGCCCCTGCCTCAGTTTCCCCATGCTTAAATAAGGCTAAGAGTACCTGCTTCATGTGCTTGTGAGGAGCAAATGCTACAACAAGTGTGAAGTGCTCAGCTCTGTATCTTAAGCACCCAGTAAATAATGACATATAATTCCTTGTATGACAAGCATAGCTTCTACCACACTGCTTTGCACAAAGTCCAGTCTTTTGACTGGGCAAAGGATGGGGCAACAATTTGTAGATGTCTCTTCTCATCCCACAACAACTTGTTTGGGTAGCAGGAACCTCTCTTTGTGCGGAACTACTTGCCAGGAGGTTCCCCAGACAGAAGCTCTGGTGCAGTTTTCTGCATTATTGTCAACCTCTGACCACAGATGTCCTTATCAGATGAATTCATGTCTGGGTTATATTGCTTCTGACATAGTAAGAATACTATAAATGTTTATATTATTCATGTCAGTCAGTATATATGTAGTGGCTATAAAGACAAGGCTAGGCTGTTACGTTAATTTCATTCCACATCATTTACTGTTTTTTTTTTAACTTTGTGCAATACCCCTCCACATCCATTTATCAACTCCAAAATATAATCAAATCTAACCTCTTCTTACTGTCTCTACTGCTGCCACCCAAATCCAAGCTATGATCCTCTCTTAACTGGCAACTGCAATAGTCTTCTTGCAGGTCTCCCTGCTTTTCCTCTTGCCCCGCTAAAGGCAAGTCTCTGTTGACACCACAGTGATCTTTTAAAAATGTAATTTGGAGCATGGTACTACCCTTCTTAAAACCCCAGTGTTTGTCATTATTAGTTAGAATAAACTCCAGAGCCCTTACTGTGATCCACGTCCTGAATGATCTGTCCCTCCGTATCTCCTCGGCCACTTTTCATCCCACTACCCTTGGGGCAGCACTCTACCCAGCCTCTGCCTTCCTTTCCTTGAACACACCAGTTTCACTCCTGCCTTTGCACTTGATATTCCCTTTGCCCAGAGTACTCTTCTCCCTGTATCTTTACATGACTGGCTTCTTCATGTCAATTAGATCTCAGCCCAAGTGTCATCACCGTATATATAATCCCCCATTACCCTTTATCACATCTCCTTTTTAACGTTTTTATAGCACTCTCTGCAAATATCTGATTTGTTTACTTGGTTGTTGTCTGTCTTTCCTTTCAGGACGTAAGCACCGTGAAAACAGGGATTTAATCTGTTTTATTCGCTACTATATTCCTAATGTCTAGCACAGTGCTGGGCACACAGTAGATGCTCAGTAAATATTTGTGGAAGGAATGAATGAAGGTGTAAATACTCCAGGAGCTGGAATGGATATAAAAATGAGATATGAGATATGAGCAAGACTCTGCCTCTCCTTTCAGGGTACTTTCAATCTAATATAGGAATTGAAGTAGGTATACAAATATAACCTGAGCATCCTGAGCAGTCAAGGAGGGAGGGGCCAGTGGTCTTCCAGAGAAAGGGCATGGCTTGAAATCTTTCTTCAGTGGCCTTAAGATAGCTCAGCCTCCTGGGGCTTCAAGGATTTACCTTGACTATGTGTAATGTAGGCTCATTCAACTTTGATG
>JAQZBX010101663.1:0-11240 GCA_029593785.1 Cabassous unicinctus
CACTAAGGCAAGAAAAAGATTTAAATTCACCCAAATTGGAAAGGAAGAATAAAATTTTCACTATTTGCAGATGACACGATCCTATACATAGAAAGCCCTGAGAAATCTACAACAAAACTTCTAGAACTTACAAATGGGTTCAGTAAAGTTGCAGCCTATAAGATCAATGCTCAAAAATCAGTAGCATTTCTGTACCCGAATAATGAGTAATCTGAGGAGGAAATCAGGAAAGAAATACCATTTACAATAGTAAGTAAAAGAATCATATACCTAGGAATAAATCTAACCAAAGATGTAAAGGACTCACATACAGAGAATTACACAACACTGAAAAATGAAATCAAAGAAGATTTAAATAAATGGAAGAATATTCCCTGTTCATGCATAGGAAGATTTAACATTATTAAGATGTCTATCCTACCCAAATTAATCTGCAGATTTAATGCTATCCCAATAAGAATCAGCACAACATTTGTTAATGAATTGGAAAAACTAACTATAAAATTTATTTGGAAGGGTATTTGACCCTGATTAACCAAAAACATATTAAAAAAGAAAAATGCAATTGGAGGTGTCAAAGTATCTGACTTTAAAATATACTGCAAATCTACAGTGGTCAAAAGTGCATGACATTGGAACAAGGCTTGCCATACTGACCAATGGAACTGAATGGAGAGTTCTGGCATAGATTCTCAAGTATACAGTCTTCTGATACTCGACAAGGCCACCAAACCCACTTAACTTGGAGATAAATGTCTCTTCAAGAAATGGTGCCTGGAGAACTGGATATCCATAGCCAAATGAATGAGAGAGAAACATCATCTCACACCTTATACAAAAATCAACTCAAGATGGAGCAAAGATCTAAATATAAGAGCCAAAACTACAAAGAACTTGGAAATTAATATAGGGAAGCATCTATAGGATCTTGTTATAGGAAATGGTTTCATGAGCAGCAAAAGAAAAAACAGATAAATGGGATCTCCTCAAAATTAAAAACTTTTGAACCTCAAAGGGCATTATTAAGAAAGTAAAAAGGCAGTCTACCCAATGGGAGAATATATTTGGCAGGCATACATCTGATAGGAGCCTAATATCCATCATATATAAAGAAATCCTACAATGTGAAAATAAAAAGACAAGCAAACTATTTTAAAAATGACAAGAGACTTGAAAAGACACTTCTCCAAAGAAGAAATACAAATGGATAAAGAGCACATGAAAAAATACTCAACATCAATAGCTGTTAGGGATATGCAAATCAAAACTACAATGAGATATCATCTTACACCCATTAGACTGGTGGCTATTAAAAAACAGAGGGCTGTAAGTGTTGCAGAGGATTTGGAGGAATGGGCACACTCCTTCACGGTTGGTGGAAATATAGAATGGTCCAGCCATTGTGGAGGACAGTTTGGCAGTTCCCCAAAAATCTAGACATAGAACTGTCATATGATCCACCAATTCCACTACTGGGTATATACCCAGAAGAATTGAAAGTAAAGACATGAACAGATATATGCACACCAATGTTCATAGTGACATTATTCACTCTGGCCAAAAGTTGGAATCAATTCAAATGCCCATCAACAGAAGAACTGATAAACAAAATGTGGTATATACATATAATGGAATATTACTCAGTTGTAAGAAGGAATACAGTGCTAACACACAGAGTAATATGGATGAATCTTGAGGACCTTCTGTTGAGTGAAACAAGCCAGGCATTGAAGGATGAACAGTACATGAACTCACTGATATGAATTAAGCAAATTGAGCAGATTCAAAGAGTTCTTGTCTGGAAGATAAGTTTACAAGAAATAGAAAGGGAGAAGAAGATTGTGAGCCAACATCCATATGGACATAATCTATGGTAAGGTAAAAGGGTGTAGTTGCGTATTGAATGGATATGACAGGATGGTACTGATATTATTGGGTTGGGTGGTGCAGATTTGACTGGTAGGTATAGAGGGAGGGTGGGTTGGAAGGTCCAGGGAACTGGGGAGAGTTAGGAGAGGGACAAGGTGAACACTGGGGATTTGCGGGTGTGTGCTTGAAAGTACAAAGTTGGGAATGCTCTTATGTCCATATGACAAGGAAGAGTTACTGGTTCAGGGTGTTGGATGGGGGCAAATTTGGGACAAGATACTAGGGAGTGTATGAGTGATCATTTTGTCATAATCTGTTGTACGAGTGGTTGGAGACCCACATAATGAGTGGGAAGGAGGTGGCCTCACATCCTCGGGAGGACTGATATTTTCGCAGATAGAGAAGTGGGAGTCTTTTGAGAGCATGGGTGGTTGCTAACAGGGCAGGACAAGTGTGTCAAGACCTCAGTGTTGTTTCATGTAACTATGAATCATGTCATCCAAGGAGTGAAGCCAGGGAGTGTGGTGAGCCTGAGGGGAGGGGGAGGGAGGAATAGAAGAGATCAAACTGGAGGTATTTAGTGGGCAATGGCAGTGTTCTACATGATATTACAATGATGGACACAGGCCATGTTAAATATCATCAAAATTTATAAAAGTATACGGTCTAAAATGTAAACCATAATGTAAACCATTGACCATGTTTAGTAGATATGTTTCACTATTTGTATATCATTTATAACAAAGGTACTATCTGCATGTAAAAAGGTATTCATACAGTAAGGAGGAAAAGGGGAAGATGCTGGATATATGAGAGTCCCCTGTATTCTGTATGTGTGTTTACTGTCACCTAAAACTTCTTTGAAAACAAAATAAATAGTAAGACACTGAGGGATAAATGTAAGAAAATGCTGCAGTACAGACAGGACACCAGACATTACAGAGATGAAAGGCAAAATGCCAGAAAATTTTAAAAAATATTTTTCATATTTTTTAATATCCCAATCTTTTAATTTTATTTTATATTTAGATTTTTAAAAATTGTTATGTGTTATATTTCTTATATTTAAAGTTATCATTATTTCCTTTTCCTATTAATTGTATTTGGCTATTTTATTGGCTTCATTTTTGAAGAAGCTTTGGATCACAGAAGGGTTACAACTGGGTCAGGGGTGGATCATTGGTGTCGGGTATCAGTGATGGGGGTACAATTGAGGAAGTTCACCTGGCTATCCATATAAGGTGTATAAAATTGTTCAAATGTTCACCAGGCATTGTCACAGTGAGTGGAGACTCACACAATACCCAAGGGAATATTGAATTCCCATCCTGGAAAGCTCTGCCACATTCTCTAATGGAGCAGCCACAGTCCCCCATGTGCAGGAACAATGACCGGTGAAGGAGAATAATCCACTGATGGGCTCTTGATTATGCTTATGAACCTTTGCTCTTGAAATTGAAATTCTGCCTATTTTTGTGCGATCCCTACGAGTTGCCTCCTGAGAGCCTCCTTGTTGCTCAAATGTGGCCTCTCTCTAAGCCAAACTCAGCATATGAATGCATTACCTTCCCTCCAGCATGCAACATGAGTCCTGGGGATGATCCTCCCTGGCACTGAGGGATTACTGTAATGCACCAACTAGCAATGCAACTGGAGAAAGACTTCAGTAAAAGGAGGAAAAGATAAATAGAGATGAGTTTATATGGTTAAAAGATTTCAAAGTGAGTCAGGAGTTCATCCCATAGGTAAAGCTTATGCACATTTCAGCAGGATCAATAGACTTACAAAGTGGATACTACCCCAAATAGTGGGGCTCTTGAGGGCTCTGGAGACATCCAGGTCCTAAGGTCAGGGCAGATAGCTCTGGAGTTTGGAGCCTTGCCAGTGGGCCCTACTTTGGAGTTTATGCTCCTGAGAGTGACAGAATTGGACTCAATTATGTTTTCCCTACACATGGCTCATCTGTCCCTTCTATTTAAACCTATACTTGGTGCTGGAGTTTGTAGGTGTACGTCCAATAGACTCAAGTCTTTGGACTGTCCATGTGCCAGCTTGGCCCAGAACCTCAGTGGAGTTGCAACCCGTGCTCCTCACTTTATTTGACTCACCCAAGGCAACTAACAAAGAGATGATGATGGACAGGGACCATCCCAAGTAACAGAGAGAGTCTGCATCTGCAAGCAAGGTAGTCCCATCCATCTTCCCCATGGGATTTAAGTCCCCTCTCAATTAGAGATAGAGAGGACATCACCATCCTAGAATCTTCAGGATTGGGGAAAGAACTATGGACTAGAGTGGACTTACAAGTATTCTACTATAAACATATTGTGATTCTAGCAATGGAAGAAATTACAACATTGATGTGGAGCCAGTGGCTACTGGAGGCTCTGGGGGTGGGAGAGGGAAAAACATTTGTAATACGGGTGCTTTTTTGGGACTTGGGAATTGTACTGAATGAATTGCTATGACAGATATAAGCCATTTTATATCATCACATAACATGCAGAACTGTGTGGGAGAGAGTGTAGACTACAATGTGAACTGTGTTCCATGCTTAATGGGAAAACCAGAGGATGTGTTTATCAATTGCAATGAATGTGCCACACTATTGAAGGATGTTTATGTGGGAGGGTGTGGGAGGTATGAGGAATGGGACATATGGGAATCCCTATTTTTTTGTGTGTAACATTTATGTTATCTAAGTATCTTTTAAAAAATAAAATAAAAATTATTATAAAAAAAGAAAGAAAAAAAGTAAAAAGGCATCCTACAGAATGGAAACATATATTTGGGAACCAAGTATCTGTAAGTGTTAATATCCAGAATCTAAAAAAAGTTATCCTTCAACTGAACAATAAAACCACAAACAACCAAATTAAAAATGGAAGAAAGACTTGAACAGATATTTCTCCAAGAAAATATATAAATAGTTGTTGTGGCGCGGGATCTGGAACTGGAACTCTAAGTGTGTGAAAGGCCACTACAGGAAGGCCTGAAGGGGCAAGAGGATGTGACGATCTTAAAGCATTTCTTATGACCCAGAGATTAGCAAAGAGCAACAGGATCAAAGCACAGAAACATTCCGAAGGCAGGTGTTTTAGGTTTTGGTCTCAGTACGCCAGTTCTGGGCCCTAAAGAAGTCCAGTTTTAGATTCGCCGCCAAACCGACTTGGGGTAAGCATATTTTTGCTGATAACTTTTGCACAAGGACATAAAAAGCCTCCCTAAAATAAACTAGTTGCAGCTGTTTTGAGCAGCTTGCCCTCCACTCCACTGTCTCAGTGTATTTCTTTCGCCTCCGTGCCTGGCGGGAACTCCGTGACAAATAGCCAATAAGAACATGAAATAATGCTCAATATTATTAGCAATTGGTGAAATGCAAATCAATACCACAATGAGATACCATTTCACATCCACTATAATATCTACTCTTAAAGGAATGAAAATAAGTGTTATAAAGGATGTGGAGAAATTGGAAACCATTATATATCGTTGCTTAGAATGGTGCAGCTGCTGTGGAGTAGTTTGGCAGTTCATCAGAAATGTTAGTATCGGATTACCATAAAACTTTAAAAGTCTACTTCCAGGCATATACTCAAATGAATTGAAAGCAGGTGATCAACAGGTATTTGTTACTCATGTTAATAGTGGCATTATGTATGTTGCCAAAAGGTGGGAGCAACCAAAGTGTTCACCAACACAAGAATGGATAAACAAAATGTGGTATATAAATATAAAGAGGTATTATCCAGTCATATAAAGGAGTGATGTTCTGATGCATGCAACAACATGGATGAACCTTGAAGACATCATTGTTGTGTGAAATAAGCCACACACAGAAGCACAAATATTGAATGAACTCATATATGACATACTTAGAGTGTTCAAATTGACAAATTTGGTAAGTAGAATACATCGTACCAGAGGCCATTTGGGAATGGAAAATAGGGATTTAATTGGTACAGAGTTTCTGGGGTGATAGAAAATTTTTGGTAATGAATGTTATTGATGGTGGCATATCATTGTGATTATAAATAACAGCACTTAATTTTATAATTGAAAGTGGATGAAAGAAGAAATTTAAATTTTATAAGTTATTATCAGAATAAAAATTAAATAAGATATTAAGGAATAGAATGTGAGTTGAGAATGGGTCCTTTTGCTTAATGTGTAGAATTTTTAATAAGGGTTATTGTAAAAGTGTGGAAATGAATAGAATTTATGGTAACACATTATAGTGAGAATAACTAACACTACTGATTTATAAATATGGTTGCGGCAGAAAGGGATAGTCTAGGGATATAAATGTAAATTGAAAGGAAGCTAGAGGATAATCTAGGGACTGTATAATATGTTGATTTTGGCAGTGGATGAAGATTGTGCCTAATAGTATAAATATAAGAATATTCTTCTTTTACCATGTGTTAAGTATATGGTGATGCATGGGAAAATTACAACTAAGATAATTTATGCACGATAGTTAACAGTAATTTTGTAATATTTTTTCACCAATGGCAAACAAAATATCAATCCTAAGGGTCAACAATAGGGGAGTATAAAAGTGTATGAGATTTTTCATTTTGGAGTAATGAAAACATTATAAAAATGACTGAGGTAATGACAGTACAACTCTGTGATGAAAATGAGAGCACCTGAATGTACTCTTCATATTTATTGTACAAGGCATGTATAATACAGTGAGTCCTGTGGTGGAAGATGGACTGTGGTTAACATAAAAAAATATAAGAACATTCTTTCATGAACTATAGCAAATATATAATACCAATACAGGATGTTATTAATAGGGTGGGTTGGGTGAAAAATTTACCAAATGTAAAATATGGACTATAGTAAGTATTAATATTTTGACAATGCTATTTCATACTTTATAACAAATGTTTCACAACAATGCAAGGTGTTGGTGGTGAGGTGATGTATGGATCCCTGTATGATGTTATGCATGTTTGTAAGTTCCCAACTTTTACTATACATCTATTGTTTATGTATGTTCATGTATGAATGGTATATTTCAATAAATATTTTAATGAAAAATAACTTAGAACTGTACAAAACAGTGAACTGCAATGCAAAAGATGAAATATAATTAGTAGTATACTTTTAATATTGTTTCATCAAATATAACAAATTTACCACAATAATGCAAAATTTTAATTATATGGAAAACTGTGTCTGTGGAGGGGTTATATGGAAATTCTGAACTATATGCATAATTTTTCTGTAAACGTACACTGCTCTAATAAAAATGCTACTATCTAGGAAGAAAAACAAAAGGGGTACTTAATAAAATCAGATGGAAAATTCATTAAAAATCTTTCTATTGGTCATGCTCTAGTCTTGAATGGGACATGGTGGGGGTGACTATTACACATTATTTTGAGTTTATTTTAATAGATTATACAATTACCTATTCTGAGGCAATATGTTGCTAGACCTGGAGCTCAGCTAGGTACTGCTGTGAGTAGACATATTTCTACTCCCCTTGTTGGATTATTTCAGATATTTGAAACTAAGTCCAAAATGGCCATGAAAGACTTGAGTCAGAGGATCTCTATGACTAAAGGGGCATCTATCAGATCCTGTCGTTTCAAAATCTGTGGCTGTGCATCCATTCAGCAGATTTGCTACCTGGTATATAGGCACTGTGGAAGTCAAATTATTCTGATGGACCTCTAGTCCACGACATTGATGCCTTATTCAGAATCAGGAAATTGCCCTGGTTAGATCAAACTGAGACTAGGAAACCATTTCCAGTCTTTTGAACAAAAATTATCGTGGGTAACCTGGAGGTAATGCTGTGACTCTCAGATCAGGTCTACTTAGACCATGGGGTTCATATAAGTTCATGTCAAAAAAATGTAACTGGATGCCATTTATATAAATATGGTGACATCATAATTCAGGAGGCTTTTTGAATTATCTTCCATTAGTTATTGTAAAGAGGTGAGAACATAATCATTTCTTATTTGAATGAGATTATAACATGGTCTAGAATTCCAGTTTTATAAGGATGCAAATTCGATTGAGTTGGTTAAGGATTGGCAAAATGGATATATATCCTACATGATGATGCCCTTCACTTTGTGGTAAATCTGGCACAAGTAACTTTGCACCCTCCCAAGGCCTATAGTTGCTGTCTATGCTCTTCATCCATGAAGTACTTCTGCTATGGAGAACAGGTAAAGCCCAGTCCTGTGAGTACATCAGATTAAAACTTAAATACACAGTGACTCAAAGCCATGAGTGCATGCAGTCTCTTTTCTATCAGCTGTTGGAAGAATGCAGGGGTGTTGCACAGGAATGCAATTTAACATAGTGGCTAAAGAGCATGGGCTCTTACTAGCTATGTAACTTTGAACAAGTTTCTTAAACACTCAGTGCCTTAGTTTCGCATCTGCAAAATGTGGATATTATCAGTACCTATTTCATAGGGATATGATGATTAAAAGACATAATCCATGTAAAGTGTTCAGAAGAGTGCAAGTCACATAGCTACTAAGACTTAACAAATTTTAGCTATTTTATATAAAATAATAGTAATAATAATGCTCAGAACCTGCAAGATGTGTCTGTAAGGGCATCTGCTATGTTCTACATTCTGAGCTGAATACAAGCTTATAGTTGTTTCCACTGGTTAAAAATATTGGCACCTATGGAATTGGTTAGAATTCAGCAGGAGAAAGCCATGATCCTAAAAAGTGATTGATATATTCTACAGTATTATTGATATAGATCCCAAAAATCCTTTAGGGACAATGGAGTATCACAATATGAGAAGACTGAATGAACCATCTTTCATTACCTGTTTGCATTCATTTAACTTTGGAGGATTTAACTTTGAACTTATGGTATGTACCTCTTGGTAATTTCAAAGTTCCTAGGCACAAAGTTATCTTATAATCACACTAAGGAAATGGGACCACTGCCTCTCTTTCTTGGTCTGATGCAACATCATATACTAGGTGACATATTTGTTCATGATTTAAACAATTTAAAAGAAAGGGAAAGGAGGTGAAGATAGAGTCATAGCTTGTTTGCATCTGCAGGCAGTACTGGTGGCAGTACTCCAAGGTAAAGTGTAAGTGTGTGGGATTGCCAGGAAATGGAGCTAAGGATCAGAGAGGAACTGTGATAGTATATATTACAAAAGCTCTGATACTCATGCTTAGTTCAATGGTGGCCATTTATTAGTCATCGCATTTTACCATTCCCATCAATGGGAGACTAATGAGAATCTATTATATTTCAGGCAATCTTCTAAATGTTGTGGAATCAATGATAAACAAGAAAAAGTCCCTCCTTAATGAAGATTACATTTTATTTGGGAATAAATACAGGCTGGAAGGATAGGTAGGCATTCTGGACCAGGGCCCAGTCCATAAAATGATCCAAAGCTCCTGACTCCTTCAGAGTTCACCTTTCAATATAAGTATTTGGATCTTTAGTTCTATATGGATTCAGGATGTCTGCATGCAATATCCTGTATTTAGCAGTTATGGAGCAATGAAGTTAGAGAGTGTGTGTTGGATGGTTCTCCCAATTTTAATAAGTTTTTGCATAATGTGCCTAGTGGGCTACTGGTAGTATGCCCACACTAAGACTCAGGTGGGAGTGAATACTATCAATGAACTGTGTGAGATCATCACATGCCCCATTGTCTATCATGGTGGTAGGGCTTATTTCTAGGGGTAGGAAGGGGATGAACAAATAACATGCAACTACATTGTATTGTGCCTTGCTTTTACAAAACAGATCATAAAAGCATGTGGGTGAGTTAGGGACAGGACAGATTACCAGGTCTATGATGACCTACTTTAGAATGATACATAAAGGGATGGGCACAAAATTTTAAAGAAAATTGTTAGTAAAAGGAAGAGAAAATGGATATTAAATTTTTTATTCCTATGTGTCTGTTTTTCATCATTCTTAGTAAATAATTATGGATGCCTGATGTTTTACACATTCTTTTCTTCTAAGACAGGACATTTCATTACATTTATCCCTTTTACTTCTGCCAAGACGATAAATTCTACTGCTGCATCCAGCATGAATTCTAAAGGAGCCTGTGCTCATTTACAAGAATTTATTGGTGTAATTATTGAGAAAACCTTTCACATTAAAAGGCTCAATAAATTTCATCAAATTATGGGGTTAGCTATTTATTTTGTTAGCAATCCAGCCAGAGTGTTTTTACTGGCAAAGGAAAAAAAATAGACAACAAAACTCAATGAGTTCTTTCTTCCTGAATCCTTTGCACTGTGGAAAAAAGACTCAAAATTAATTTCTCAATAGAACTTTTAACATTTATTACAGTCCACTATTAGTTGAGGAAACCTAAGTGTTCTGTTTCTTACAACTTGAAATACTTCAGTAGGGAGGCAAGGAGGATGCCAAATACTTGGGGTTTCAGGCTATTCCATACTGTCTTCATGAATATAATTCCATTTTTCTAATTCATATAGTAAGATTTTGTGTAATATTTCATTTCACATAAAAGAAGCTACTCTATCTGGCAAAAATGTAAACCATTGAACAAGGTGTCATAGAGTGTGGGAGTCATTTTTTTTTCATATTTTATAACTTAGATATTTCAATGAAAGACCACTCCAAGTACAGGTGCTTAATAAATGATTATTTCTTTTGATTAATCTCTAGTGGATTCTGGAGAGTCCCAATGCAGAAGGCAGCAGTGATAAATGTAGAGGAAGAGTATAGAGTGGCAATTCAATAGAAGAAGGTAATATTTTTTTCTGAGGGAGCATAGGTCAATCAGTTGCCATCTAGTGAACATCCACTGTGAGTGGGTTCTGAGGCATAAGATTATGAATGAAAATCTGTTGCCTATTTTACAGGTCACTGAGTATCTGTGACTCATTCTGAGTTTGAAAGTACCCATATATTTTTCATTTGTGTTTGCTTCACTTGCCCTTACAAACTGCCAAAATGGTGACTGGTTTGAACTGATGACGTCTATACCCTCTACCATCCTTTTTAAATAGAATTATCCTACCTTTGATTTTGTCTGATCTCAAAACTAATCCTTTTGCTGGACATCCCAATCTTGACCATAAGATGGTAGCATTCCCTAATATATCTCCGTGTATTTCTACTGTTGCTTTGCCCTCTTAAGTTAAATTGCAAAATTAATGGCATTTTCCAATTGATTGTTCAAGTTGTTTCTCAGGCCATGCGTTGTTAATCAGGAAGGTCCAGATCTTTGGAATCTGTTAAAATTTTCTGAAATGCACAATTCTGTTAAAAACTGTAAGTAAAGACAGAGTTTTACCTTGAGGGAAAGACTCATTTTTCTCCTAAACTTTTACATACTGTCCATAAATAAATTTGCATATTTT
>JAQZBX010101664.1:0-11241 GCA_029593785.1 Cabassous unicinctus
TGCACTAACTCTAACACTTCATTTCTTTGTGTTCTTTTCCTTGGCCCACAAGCATGTTAGTATAATAATCTCAATTTATTTCCTCAACTACAATCCAACCAATCCAATAAAATGTTATAAAGTTATACAAAATAGGAATCACGTTATCCTCAGACCTGAAACAACTAAAGATATTACCTCAAGAATATATAATTAAGTCCAACATAATCTTTATTTAAGGAATTCTATATTTTGCACTTGCATTGATCAGATATTATCTCACTAATTTGTAAAGTTATACCACTTTTGTTAAGATGATTTAATAAATATTCCTCACACTGTGAGTATTCTCTATCTGTATGTCTTTTTACCCATTGAATTATATTCTTGGAATAAATGTATCTTCTTCTTCAGCTGATATTCAATGTCCATCTTATGTTTGACCCCTCTGTGTAGGTTTCTTCTCAATACTCCAGATTATATTAAAGTCTAAACTTCAAAAGCATTTATTTACTACCCCAGGTAGATCATTGAGTCATGTCTATCATGTCTCCTTATGCTTTGAAAGTTGATATCTTCAGTTACTAGTATGTATAGGAATTTGCTGATAAAGATTAAAATGGTGATGTTGAAGATTTTGAAGATGTTCATTTTCTATAACGATTTTGGCAGATATATGTGTTCAGATGAAGTAAATTTACTTCTTATTTTCTTCGGAGAGTTGATATACTTTATGTCACACAGGTTGTTACAAATTCCTATTTGATTCAAAATTTTTAACATTTATTTTTAACACTGATGAGACGAGAGAAAAGGAAAAGAAAATGAGATAGAGCATCTAACATCTCTATCTATGGTTGAAGGAAAATAAGCTGTGTTCTAACATTAAATTTTAATCTTGTATGATCTATAGCTACATCTTCTGCAAATGTTGTGACTTTGTGATTATATTTGTTGCAAATGTCAGTGGAAGTTTCTGGGCAATTAAACTGTATATTTTTGGATGCAGAGATCTGTATATTGAAAATTACTGGAAATTGTGAAGCTATATGTGCTGAACTAAGAAATGTCAAGGGCCAATTAAGGAAACATTTTTAATTCTTTTATCATTGCTGAAGTTTTTTTCATGAATTTGAGAAAATATTAATTTCATAGGAAACATCTAGAAATCTAATGTCACAAAAATGAAATTGGGAATTGTAGTTGCAACTTGCATTTATATTGTACTTAACATTATGTAAAATTATTTATCATTTGTTACTAAATTAAATTTGATCCTCTCAATATACATTGGAGTAGAAAACACTACAAACATTTATTTGACCTTCCGTCTGTGCCATCAACTCTATTGAGTTCATTATCTCTTTAATACTCACTATAAGCATGAGAGATATTAACTTGCTTTTCTTAATAGGTAAGGTAAGCAAAGTAGATATTATTAATGCAGTTTCACATATGAAAAGAAGTTACAGAAATGCTGAATTTGTGAAAACCTTTACAGCAAGCAAGTGATTAAGCAATGCCTTGAACCCTCTCTTAAAGCCAGATTCATTTTTCTATCAGTAATGCCTCTGATTTCTAAATTTTCTAATTTCAATAGAAATTCCTGTGGAAGATAAAACCAACGTTCACAAGAATTGATTTCAATAAATATCATACTTTTTAAAAACCAGAATTGATACCCAAACTGCATTTGACTCTTTAGACATAATTTTGGTTGTTCCAACAACCCAGGTATATTGTAGATGGAATTATTTTACAGCATTAAAGATATGGTCCAAAAATAGACTAAGTAAATGATTTATTTTACATAAGCCTCTACTAGTTTATTTTTAGCTTTATTCATAACAGATGCACAGAAATGAAATAAAAGATTATTCATACATTATGTATATTTTAGTCTTAAAATTATAAATAGAACATACAGTGAATAATTACCATGACAACTAGTTGGGAAACAATTCTCCATTCCAACAGTGATTGAAATAGTAAGAAGAGTTTTGATACAAATGTATTTTTTAATTTAAAAATAAAGCAATTTTAATTAAAAGAATATTAAAAATTATTTTCTAGGGAGATCATTTGTCTGATAAATTATATATTCTAAGTTAGAATATAAAAAGTCTGTTAAATGACCTTGAAATAATACCAGGCACACTCTGTGAGAAAATAAAATAATGTATTTCCAAATGGAAATTTTAAAATGCCAAATGCTAGTCATATGTTAAAATGAATGGATTAAAGAGGAAAAAGGCAGAGAGGGAAAATATGCTCTGTGTTTAAAATTAATATTCCATTGTTATTTGTGTTGCTTTCCTAAGTAAAATTATAATATGTTAACTATATTAATAGACAACTGAATTCACACATATTTATACTATCCAAATCATAAGAACTCAACTCCCACAAAAAAGTAGTGTCATCTCAAACATTTTAATTACCATCTTCACAAAAGACCTAATTATAGCTACTGAGATAACAAACAAAGGCCAATTAAGTAAATTATTTAAAACACAACAAATTTGACTTAACAGAGTTTAGACTTAAATTTCAAAGTGAATAATATTCATCTGGTACTATAAAGTAAAATTTTAAATGGACTGATCAAAATTAGTGCAACTCTAATATCAAACTCCTTTTTTTTCTGGCTTTCTAAACTAATGAAAATATATTGCTTCTACCAGCTTTAAATTTACTTAAAAAGTTTTGGAAAATTTATAGGCATACATAATCTCTAGAAATCTGATAAAGAAATGTGGATCATTAAATTATTCAATTATTCTCCAAATTAACAAAATTAATACATAAAGTGGATGCATGGAGGGAACTTTTGCAAAGACAAAATTCAAAGGCTAAATATCTAGAAACTATATAATATGGTCTTAAGGGTTTGAATTAAGGTAACATGTGAGTTACATTGGGTAAAAGACAGAAAAACAATTACGGTGAACATCTGCATTGAATGTAAAAGCCATTAGCTGTAAATACAAATGAAAATATTATTTTACTTCCTCGTTATTAATTAGTTTCATTCTAGTTTCAAAACCTGGCTAAAACACATTTCACAGAAGAGGCAGATGTAAAAATATTATGAAAAGAAGTCAACAACAGCATTTAGTTAAGCCCTGTTATTTTTAAATTCTATACTTTTAGACCCCCAAAGAAATGGTTAAAATGAGTTTAAGTGAAGTGCTATCACTTTATCAGAGCTATTTGGGAGTACCATTTCTATAATAAAAAGTACTGTATAATTATTATATACAATTGTATTTAGTAAAATATACAAGTTGTATATTATCAAATTTAATTTGGGTAAAATAAAACTACCATACAGAAATAAAAATTACATTTGATAACTATTTTACTTGAAAAATTTTGAATTGTCGCAGTTATTGATATGTTTGGGAGAATATCAACTTTACCAGGACAAAAGAACATGAAATGACTCAATGGATACTGTGGAAAAATAAATCTTTGAAAGTTAGGTTTCAGTCTGATAAAAGGTTTCAAATATGTTTTTACTCACTTTTGAAGCAATATGGATACAAAGGATCATTTTACAAACAGAACTTGAAACACTCATTAAAAAGTTAGGAAATAATTTCTGCATATGGAGGAATAATACATTGATGGGATAAAAGAAATGGGCAGAAATGTCTTTTAAGAGATTAGTACAAGAATGTAAACCTAACTGCCTGAGCTTAGCAAATTTTGGACAACTGGCAACTAACAGCCAATAGTGCATGCATTGCCACACAGGTGTAATTTACTAATTAATCAAGCACTGAGTAGCTACTTTGTTCCAAAAAATGCACCATGTGCTGCAGAAGAGAATTTCTTCTTGCCCTAAAGGTGCTTATAAACTAGCTAGAAAAGGTGGGGAAAAATTCTATCCTGATGGCCATTATGTCAAAATAGGCAAATTTATTTCTTCTATATAATCACTGTGCTTGAATAACTTTCTTGTATTTTAAAATGATTATAAACAATTAGGCTAAAGATCTAGAATTTGCCATGAAACAGAGGGCAATTGCAGGATAAGCTTTTCCTATAAAAGTAAAGGACTTGTGTTATCATCTACTGTACAATAGAAGATAGTTTGAGTTTGCTTACAGATCTTATGAACAAATGCTAATCTTTAATGGTACAGGGGTGGGGAGAAGGTACTTGAAAAATGATTATGAATGTGAAAATTGATTATTAAGACAATTATTTTGACATCTGGAGCCTCTGGAAGGGTCTTAGCGTTTATCTTTAAGAACCAATATGCAAAATATAAAATATACATACTATGAAAGGGAACATTAACTTTCAGGTGATTGTTTACAGTTTGTCACAGAGATAGAGGCAGAAAAGATAACCATATTTAGATCCAATCAATAATAGTTGATGTTTTTGACTACCTTGTGCTGTCACACTATCCTCAGACTTTCTTAATCCTGGGGAAGTCACAGAATACCTAGTAGTCATTGTCCAGACCTCAGAAAACACTTCTTCCTTTTTATTGTATGCAGATTCTTCAATATGTCTCCCTCTTGCAGCCTAGGGAGACATTAGGTCTAAAGGAATGCCCTGAACACATCTTTTTTTTTTTTTAATTGAACAAAATCATATTTATTTGCTTATTCATTCATAAATATGTCCCAAATGGCCTAATGTGTGTTAGACCAGTGGGTCTTTTTTTTTTTTCAAGTAATTATTTTGTTTAATAATTTTTTTTAAGGTTGAAGAAATACTTTAGATTGCATAAATGTTACATAAAAAATATAGGGAGCTCCCATATGCCCCACTCCCTACATCCCCACATTAACAACATCCTTCATTAGTGTGGTGCACATGTTAGAATTAATGAACACATATTGGAGTATTGCCACTAAGTGTGGATTATAGTTTATGTTATAATTTACACTCTGTCCTGCACAATTTTGTAAGTTCTGACAAAATAGATAATGGCCTGTATCCATCATTACAATGTCATTCAGGACAATTCAAATGTCTTGAAAATGCCCCCATATTACACCTGTTTTTCCCTTTCCCTTCCCTCAGAACCTGTGTTGGCCACTGCCTTTACATCAATGATAAAATTTTTCCATTGCTACAATAACAACAAGTCTATGGTAGAATAATAATAAGTCTCTACTCTAGTTCATCATTTATTATCTAAACCAGAGGATTCTGGGATGGTGATGCCCACTCCACCTCTAATTGAGAGGGGGCTTAGATCCCATGGGGCAGATGGATGGGACTATTTTGCTTGAAGTTGCAGACTCTCTCTGTTCCTTGGGGTGGTCATTGTCCATCATCATCTCCTTATTAGTTGTCCTGCGTGGGTCCAATTACCTGGAGAGTAGGCATTACAACTCTGTTGAGATTCAGGGCCCAAGTGACACATGGACAGCCCAAATATTTTGTCTCTTGGACAAAATACACCTATCAAGTCTACTACTAACTATAGGTTCAAATAGAAGAGGCAGAAGAGCCATGTGCAGGGAAACCACAAGTGAGCCCAACTCAGTCACACTAGGGAGTGTAAATTCCAAAGTAGGGCCCACTGGCAGGGCACCAATCTCCTGAGCTGTCTGCCCTGCCTATAGTGTCTGGATGTCTCTAGAGCCCTCAGGAGCCCCACTATTTGAGGCAATATTTACTTTGGCAGTAAAGAGATCCTGCGAAGACATGTGTAAGCATAACCTCTGAAATGATCTCCTGACTCAGGGTGGGAACCCTCAGTGGCAGGGTTCCCTAACTTTGGGGTGTATAAATACCCTGCCCTTGGCAGCACAGGTTTGTGTCTTCTGTCAGATGAGAAGTGCAACATGTAGTGCTGCCATCCACTGACCCTGACCTGAACAATTTGATCTCCCCGGGAAACTAGTCATGATGGGCTCTCTTCCCCTGTTCTTTTGGACCTTTTGTGCTGTGTAAGTAATAAAGCAATCATTTGCTGAAAGCTTTTTTGTGCCTGGGCCTGTGTTCCCAGGATGCACTATATAGCAACTCGTTCCACGTGTTGCATATTCTTGACAACATTTTCCTCTATTGTCTGAAGTGATGGCATGATGATTCATGATCTCATTGAATAATTCCCCCCAAAAACACTGGCTACATGGATAGATAGGGTTAAATATAAGTTTGAATACTTCAGTCTAGTGTATTCTCATCCCATAGATATGATTAATATATAGTGGCAGCATTCTGAGTTATGCAAAGTCGCAAGGTTTTTCTAACTGAACCATAACATGCTCCAATTTTCTATATGGAGTTCTGTATATATAATTTTAAAAATTATAAAAACCATCCTTTAAGCTAGCCTTCCAAGAAACAGTTTTATAGCAGAATCCCCAAATCATCTCCTACTCATTAAAGATGAAGTTAATTTTTCTTAAATCCTTTGCCCTTATATTCATGGAATTTGAGTAAGAAGTAGGCAGCTATATAGATACTTAATGTAGTTATCTATTATTAGGTTATTTCTCAACCATGCTAATTAATAATTAATAAAATAAGTGCATGTCATTTTGACTTTATGTTTTTTTTTTATTTTCTGCATATGTCTATTATTTCTAGTAGTATAAGTTAACTTTATTAAGCATATAATTTAACTCAGGAAAGATCTACTGACCAAGATTTAAAATATCATGAATAAAGATAGACGATTAAAAAATTGATATATATTAAAATATTTAGCTAACCATCTACTTTTTTTCTTTTATATTTTGATAAAAGTATTTTGCATTCACGTGAATCAGAAGGATGTATGGAATCTCTGCATTGTTAAAAATTGGATTTTAGAGACAAATTATTCTTAAAAACAACTATATGAATAAAAGCTTCTTAATGATACATGGGGAAAACTAGAATTATTTTAAATAATTTCATTAATAAGGTAAAATGACTTCTGTTCATTCCTGTCCTATCACATCATTAAATATTATTGAGTTAGGTCTTGACATTTTATTCAGAATTATGTTTCTGGCATTTAAGTATTCAGATCTAATTGTTAAAGATGTCAATTACATAAGCATCCATCTTTTTCACTATGGTCTCCTATTAAACATTAATGGTGGAAGTGTTAATTCATTTCTAATAGTCTCAGATATCTGCCCTGAAGAAGGGTAATACTCTACAAGTGCTCTGACAACCTCTGCTAAGTAATTACTCTTCAAGATATCTCAGTAAATTCAACTTACTCCTAGAGGCATTTAAAATTGCAAGTCATTAAAAAGTAACACTTTCTCCAATGACGAGGTCATGCCAAAAAGCAAAACTACACTGTATTTTTATATGAGACATACTCACTCCAATAAAAATGTTACAACTAGCACTTCAAACCAGGAGAGATAAATTGTGCAACATTGAGAGATATGTAACAACTAAAGTAAAATTGTTCTTTATACCAACAGTATATCAATGTTTTCATATCACTCTGCGTGAGAAAATGGCCAATTTGTGATTGGTGGGATATTGCACATCTTTATATAATTTGAGGCAAATTGCACTGACAAAACTGATGTTAAATTGCCTATACCTAATGTTTCCTCTGACTCTACAACATTTTCCTTATTTTGGATAAGTTTTTTCTAAGTCAAGTATGAAAACTTGAAGTTATATAAAATTTAGCATTTACATTTAAATGAAGATATAAATGAAGGCATGCCTTACAAAATGAAGTGATCATCCATAATATATTTTTTACCCTGCTGGCACAAGAATAAGTATCATGATTTGAAAAAAAAACACAAAACAAAACAAAACAAAAAAACACTGTAGATGTAGAATCCAAACAGATTTATGGGGCAAAGTGACTCAATCCATTCTTACTGTATGTGGTAGAAGCAATTTTCTTAATAAAATTATAACTGTTTTGATAAAATGGGAATATATACGGACTAATTATGTTTTCTAAATTGTGACACTCAGGATATTGACTAAATATTTAGTTTATCATCTCCCTCAATTCAACCAATTGGGAAAAGCAAATTATCATATCTAGTGAAGCTATAACTTATAACAATAACTGAAACATAGCAGCTTAATGATTTACTTCAATAACAATTTGGTTTTACGTTTTAAAAATGTAGTAAGACATACGGGTGCTGGTCTGTAGAAAATATGAACCAAAGTTTGGCAAAATGATAATTTTTAAATTAATCCAGAAGCTTTTTCTGAAAAAAAAAAATTGAGTAAACCACTTCTAACAGATTTTATGCAATTTAACATTCTTAGTAAATATAAAATCAAGTGAGTCATTTCACACAAACTCTTCCAGAGAGCAGAAAAAGATGGAACACTGCTGAAGTCATTTGACTAGAATAAAATGATCTTGATGGCAAATATGAAAAGGTCATTAAAAAGAAAAGAAAATTATAACTCAATCTTCCTTATGAACAAAAATCTTAACAAAATATTATGTCAGTTACAGCAATAAACAAAACACCAATCCAACACAAACAAGTGAAGATTTTTCTAGGAGTTGAAGTTGTGTTTTTGTTTTTCTCTAACACTCAAAATTCATTATATGTTTCACCACAGTATAAAAATCAAAAGTAAATAATATAATCATATTGAAATATGCAGAAAAAGCATCTTATAAACAAAACGCTAATTCATAAATGTAAAATGAAGATCAGAAAGAAATTTCCTTAATCTGTTGAAAAGTAATAAAAATGCTGGAACAAACATCCTACTGATAGTGAATTATTGAAAGCTTTCTAATTGAAATTAGGAATAAGACAAGAAAGGACATTGTAATTACTATCTCTTAGCATTGTACTTGGGACCATAAATACAAGAGTAAGAAAATTATAAGAATAACAGACATAAGTATTCAAAAAGAAGAAATAAATCAATCATCAGTCACAGAATACATGATTGTGCATGGAGAAAATCCAAAACAATCTAGAGGAAAACAGTAAGAAGCAGTAAGTGAATCTAGCAAGATGATTGGATTACAAATCAATATAAATAAATTTCTTATTTATTTCTATTGACATTTCTATACACTGGCAAAGAGCAATTGAAAAATGAAATAAAAATATAATTTACAGCAAGCTTAAAACACCAAATTCCTAGGAAACCATTTAAAAGGATACGCGCAAAACCTTTGTAATGAAACATGAAACATTGCTAAATGGAATGAAAAAGAACCTAAATAAATGTATAAATAAGTGATGTTCATGGATTGGAAAACTATAGATATTTTGGACTGAATTTTTAGTGGTGTTATTTGGGGCTGATTTGTGCATTGTAGGATATTTAGTAATATCCTTGGTCTCTATCTGATAATATGTGAGTAACACTCCCCACTGTTGTACAGATTTCAGTTTCCTCTGATTGATTTGTAGATTCAATGAAGCTACAATCAAGATCTTTGTGAGTGTATTTGTAAATTCATAATCTGATTATGGGCCAAGAATAGCTAAGATCCAATTACCAAAAAAACAAAGATAACCCTGGAAACTTAACAATGAAATATTAATACATATAATAAATTTATAGTAATTAATGGAATGTAATTTTGTCAAAAGTTTAGATAGACAGATGAATGGAATAGATATAGTGCCCAGACAGATAACTCACACATATATGAATGGCCATCTGACTTGTGACAAAGATGATACACTCTTCAATCAAGAAAATATAGTTATTCTGAAAAATGGTCCTGATAATTAAGTTGTTCATATGATAAAACTATTTGTCCTCTAACTCAGAGTTGCCAAAAGCACTCCTAGATATACTGTGAATCTAAATATGAGAGTTATAACAATTAAAATCACAAAGGAAAATACAGAAAACTACTTCCACACCTATGGGTTAACCAAATATTTATTAAGAAGAACATAAAGCTAGAGAAAAAATCACCCTGGTTATATTAAAATTTAGAAATTATGCTTATCAAATGGCACTGTTAAGAAAATTAAAAGTACAAAATTTATCAAAATGTCCAATAAACATATGAAAAGTGGTGTAGTTTGCTCAGACTTCTATGACAAGTACAACTCGCTGGTTAGTTCAACAACAGAAATTTATTGGCTCACAGTTTTGGAGGCCAGAAGTCCCCAAATCACAGTGTTGACAAGGGCATGCTTTCCCTCTAGTCTGTAGTTTTCTGGGCCTGACTTATTGCCATCATTGGGTTTGCTTGGCTTCCATGAATCAATGGGATTTTTATTAATATATATTTTAGTGATTTTCCTTTGCCTATATAATGGTAGTTTCCCCAAAGTCTGTGGTTAAAATTTGCAGAAAATTTTCATAAACATATTTTAATTGCCATGCAATCATTAGGATAGAGTAATTGATGAAATTTTGCTGTCTGAAGAATTATTAAGCACATACTTTGTGCAGATAATAAAATGGCTCTGATTTCCTATTCATCAACTGTTCTAAGCAAAATGATTTTAACAAAATGTGAATTATAATAATGCTCAGCTAAGAAATCTAGGTCTTCCTCTTCATATAATACCAATTCAGCTACCCAAAGACTTCCTTCTTTAGTTGGAAGGGGGTTTAAAGAATTAGGAAAAATCTTGGTAATGTTTATATAAATCTGAATAATGTAATGGCTTAAAATGGTGGTGCCAGGAATAGGGATGTCCAGGAGTTAATGCTGGTAAAAATAATTTGGCATGAAATTATAAGATATGCACTGATTTTTTTCTCTTACCTAAATCTTATAAAAAGTAAATACTAGATTTTTAAAAATATGCCAACATGTTCAAAAGCATAACAATAGGGAGGTGGGTGCGGCTCAATGGATAGAGCTCCCATTTACCATATGGGAGGCCCCGGGTTCACTTCCCGGGGCCTCCTTGTGAGGGCAGGCCTACCGGCCTGCGCAGCACGGTAGGCTGAGGCAGCGGGACCTCACAGCAGGAAGCGGGTGTGGCTCAGTGGATAGAACCCCATTTACCATGCGGGAGGCCCCGGGTTCACTTCCCAGGGCCTCCTTGTGAGAGCAGGCTGGCCCCCCCGCGGCACGGTGGGCTGATGCAGCAGGACCTCACAGCAAGGGGGAGATAAGCAGACATGGAGGAAGCGCGCAGCGAATGGACACAGTAAAACACAAGCAGCAAGGGGGGGATAAATGAATAAATAAATAAATCTTTAAAAAAAAAAAAAAGCATAACAATACATTGAATGTGAGGTTTATTTAAAGGAAAATGTCTCCATTTCAAATAATTAGTATCATCTGCTTAATCATCTAGCCACTCCATAACCATTCATAATTTTATTTAAATTTTAATACTTCTTAAAAGTGTC
>JAQZBX010101665.1:0-11246 GCA_029593785.1 Cabassous unicinctus
AATTTATTAAATATACAGACTTGAGCAAAATAATAAGGGGAAATTATGGATTTTCCATAGCCAATAATTTAGAAACATGAACGCAACATGGATTTATGTATTAATACTAAATAAACACTCATTTTACTTTTGTCCCTAGGTTTATAATGTCACCTCCCCAGGACAATAATGGATCCTTACTATTAAGGTGATTTAGTGCTGGAGGAAAGCTGGTTTGCTTCTTGATCAATCAATTTTTGGTAATAATCCTTAAAAATCTGATGCCCTTCTCAGTATTGTAATCACAAATTCTTTTTTTTTTAAATCTGTTTTATGGTTTAAAAACCCATGTATTAGTGCCAATTTAGGCACTCTGCAAAACAGCGGCCATATCAGAATTATAAGATATTTCTTTGGGGAAATATTGGTTAAGGGGAAAGTATAAACAAAGCAGAAGTAGACAGTGAAAGCCTTCAGAATGAGATGCCAATATGCCCCCCGTGAAAGAAGAGAAGGGAAGAGGAGAATTGACTAGAGTAGCCTCTGACTGCAGCAGAGTTCTGAGAAAGTCTAAACCAGATTAATGGGGAAATCCCAGAGCAAAGATTGCCCTTTGGAGGAATCCCACACTGGGCAGAAAGGGCCTGGCTCTGGTGCCCTCACACATGTCATTTATCACCTGGGAGCACCCAAGGAAGGTGTGATCATAGCATGGATGCTGCAGTGGAATCTGAAGTTGCAACAGCTGGAAGCTGCCAGCTAACTGGACTCCTCAATGCAAGTTCTCTCTTGAAGGGAGATCTGAGTGGTGTACTCTGATGGCTAGTACAGTGATGGTTATTCCACTCTTCTTATAGAGCACACTTCATTTAATTTGAAGTCTTCATTTGATTTTCAGTTGACCTGGTGCTTTTAGATTTTCATTAATGGAGGTTCATTTTTCTTTGTTAAGCCTATTTTATTTTAAAATATTAAATCAATCTCTGTATTCATCATTACTCATGAACAATTCCTGCACTCTTCATCTATTGAAGAAAGCAAACATGAAAGAGGCAATAGACTGTGTTAAATGCAATTACGAGGAGAAAGACCTGAAGAATTTATGGGACATGTATCCAACTTTTAAAAATATTTTTTATGAATAACAATTTACTTCTATCTTTTTATATATTTCATTTATATTTCTTGCCTCATTTATCTGGCCAGGCTTTCCAATGAAATGGAAACATTAGTGGTGGTAGGAAGCTGATTGTTCTCATTCCCAAAATTAAGGGGAAACCTTCCAATATTTCTTTATCAATTACAACTTCTTGTACTATAGATATTTTGCAAATATTTTTATCAGCTTGTGTAATTTTCATTCAATGCTTAATACAAAGTAAAATAAAATGTCCACCTGCATTGGGAATTGTGTAGAGGTAACCTCCATTCCAAGAAAGACTTTTCAGAAGACAAAAGCAATTGACCTGCAGAGGTTTTTTAACAAAATGGAACACACCTTATACAAGGTTGCTGATAAGCCACAGCTGGTGATAAAACCAGTTTAGGTCCAATACAGATAGCTTATCACAATGGAGAAGCATACCATAGTAATCAGTGTATATGTAAGCCCCACTTTGTAAGACTTCCCTATGTAAAATGTAAAGTTTATGTTAGCCAATGAGATCATTACTCATTTGATTCTACAATCTCCCAATATGAGCTTCCCCTTTCCACTCCCTTGACAGAGCTCCCTTCTACTTTCTGAATGGGATGCTGTCTGATTCTTGTATCAATCAAAAGATTGAAAAATGAACAAACATAAGGGGGGAATGCAACTGTGGACTTAAGTAGACATGATTATTCTAGGAATGGAAGAACTTGTATCATTGATATAAAAGCAGGCCACCAGAGGTTCTGAGAGGAGAAAGAGGGAAAAATAGGTGTAACATGGGGGCATTTTTGGGACATTGAAATTGTCCTGCACAACATTGCAATGACGAATACAGGCCATTTACATTTTGTCAAAACCTCTAAAATTGTGCAGGGCAAAGTGTAAACTATAATGCAAATTATAGTCCATGATTAGTAGCAATGCTTCAATACATGTTCATCAGTTTTAACAAATGTATCACACTAATGAAAGATGTTGTTAATGCGGGAAAGTGTAGGAAGGGGAGGGGGCGGGTATATGGGAGTCCCCTATATTTTTAATGTAACATTTATATAAACTACAGCTTCTTTAGAAATAAAAAAAGTATCTCAAAAAAAAAAAACAAAACAAAAAGTTGTGAGATCTCAAATTGCATGAAAAGTTTTTCTTTTATCATGAATTTACTAAGAGTATTATCAGGAAAATTTATTGGATTTTATCTAATGCTCTTTCTGTGTGTAACAAGATGTTTGTATGATACATCTCCTTTTTCATATTCTGATGATTGAGTTCTAAATTTAAACCAACCTTGCACTTCAGATATAAAAATAATTTGTCATAATATATTAGTGGTAGTACATGTGGTAACTTTTGCTATTATTTTGTTTAAAAGTTTTGCTTCTATGCTCATGAGATCATTTTGGCCTAAAATTTTTCTTTCTTCTGTCCTCATCTGGTTTTCATGTCCAATTTATGCTGGCTTCATAAATGCCTAGAGAAATACGGGTTAGCAGATGGTCAGAAACATGTTATGTGGACATCTAGGAAGAAAGAAAAAATATACAAAATGGAAAGGAAAAAAAAAAGGCCTGGTCTATTCTCTTGCAAACATGCTAATTTTACCTCCTGATGACATTTACATGAAATATAATGGAGGCTTTTCATCTGGGAATCCTTCTAGAAGGATACTCTTGATCTATCTAGGTTGTTAATGGTAAATCATCTTGGAATTATGGATTTATTGTGTAGCGCCAACTGGAAAATGTCAGTGTTAGCTATGTAATTATCAGATTGAAAATTAAAACTATTTCATGACCAAATAAGCACTATTTTTGTAAATGATGCCAAACAAATATAATTAGAGACAAAGACCTAAAAAAATTGAACATGTGGGATTCCATTGCATTTCTTTTCCCTTGTGGTAGTTTGAGTCTTTTGTGAACCCTAGAAAATTATGTTCTTAAATTGCACTTTATTAGATGAGATTCAGTTAAGGGCCATTTGATTAGATTAGCCCAGTAAGGCTTAGCCCAGAATGGGTCTTATTCCTCACACTGGAGTTCTTTATTAACTGGAATCAGCAGAGCCACAGAAACAGAAGGAAACCCCCAGAACCTGATTGTGAAAGTCCTGGAAGCCAGAAGCTGAAAGCAATTGAGCCTGGAGGGAAAGGTAGAGAATGGCAGATACTACCCTGTGCCTGATTACCCACCATTCTGCAGCTGGAGAAGAAACATCTCCTGATGATGTCTTGATCTGGACACTTTCATTGCCTCAGAGCTGTAAAATCCATCCCAAAGGACTACAGTCATTAACATTGCGTTAATTGTAACATTAATTGTGTAACAGCATTGTTACAATTTCTTACACAGATATTCCAACTAAGGTAAGTTTCAAACTTTCCATTATGAGTAGCTCTTCTCTTATATTGTGCTTAATCTTGGGACTCTAACCCACAAAAGGTATTCTTTGCTTCCAGAAGGGGACTTTAACCCTGAGGACAGAACTTATCCAAAAAGGTAGGACTCTAACTCACAATCCTAACAGATAAGCATTGGATAAGAAAATAAGCACTCATACAAGCTTACTCATCCAAAAGGAGTCTGTTCCCAGAACTATTTCTTTCCTCAAAATTGCAAATAGCACTGAAGTGCCTGAAATGCTGGTCCATAGCAGAAGGGTCCCAATCATTGAGTTTCTAGATAAACCAGACTAGGTGGCCACTTAGGATCAGTGGGAGTGGTGGGTGGCATGTCCTGCCAGAGCATCAGTACCTTGGGCAAGAGAACCTGAGACCAGAAGTCCCTTCATGGTCACCAAACTACCAAGCAAAGTACCTGATACTACCTGATATGCACAGAAGCCAATCCTATGACATCAGGATTTTGAGAAAACAGAGATTTTATTGCAATGTTAACTGGGAAAGAGACAAGAGGGAAGGCACAGATATACCTCCCCAATCTAAGAGTTATTGGAGACTTTCTGGGAAAGGGATGTTAGAGATGGGGACAGAAGTGGAGAGGATTGTCTTGGCATAGTCCAAATGATTAATCATAGAGTTGTCCACATATGGTAGAGGGAATTTTAGGCTGAATCTTCTTTGTGGAGGACGATTTGCATTTGAATTGCTTCTGATATCTCCATGTCCTTGTAACCTTGGTCCTGAGGGAGGTGACCTTTGTTCCTGGTGCCTCGAAGGTCAAGTGAAGGACATGAGTCAGTATTTTCTGCACATGCTCAGGTTATATGACCTGCAGTTAAACAGTCTCAGAAGCAAAGGTTACAGGAACAGAGGATATCTCCCCAAACTGGTTTTGGCCTGCCAAATTTCAATACCTCCAAATACTCATCAACACTTTTGTTGACCTGACTTTTCAATAATATCCATCATGCAGTATGTATGAAGTGGTATCTCATTGTGCTTTTAAAATAAATATTTCTAATTAAAGAAATTATAAGTTTATGGAAAAATAATTCAGAAAGAACAGTGTAACCATATTCCTACTTACAGTTTTCCTATTATTAACAGTTTGAATTAATGTTGCACTTTGTTACAATTGATGGAATAATGTTATTATCATGATGCTTTTATATATAGACCATAGTTTACATTAGGGTTCATTGTTTGTGTTGTACAGTTCTATAGTTTTTAATATTTATATTCTGATAACATACATACATGCATATGTTAAACCAAATATTATACATGGATCATTAAGCAAAGATTCTAGATTCAACGTGTTGTTTCAAGGAACTGGGATTGGTTGACTTGGTTTGCTTGGCTGATTTACTGAAACCTGGGTGCAAAAGTAGACTACATGAAATTGAATTGAAATTTAGAAATCTTGTAACTCTTGAGGAAGATATTCAAAGTCTTATAAATATTGGAATGCTAGAATGGGTTTATCATGTAAGCACTATTCACCCACCACTTTACCATATCCCAGTAGAGAGTCTAGCAAACACTACCTTCACCAAGATTTTTAGAAATGCATTCTTTGTTCTCTCACAAATTCAGAGCCTAATATAAATAAACCCCAGCTCTAGCAATAATTGGGGAATGGTAATAGTAGGAGGTTCTGTGGAAATCCTCTCCCACACGGATGAATGTAAAAGTCTGAGAAAGTTAAGACTTCTCACAGACTGGTTGCCCTGGCACTAGGGAGAAAAGGCAGGGCTAAGCACAGAATATTGAAAAATGCATTACTGAGGAAAACCTTGGCATCTGTGAAAGCTCAAAAAAGGCCAAAAAGTGCAGTGGGAAATAATGGAATTATACTGGTTTCTGTGAATCTAATATGATTTCAAGGTGTCAAGGTCCAAGTGATGATAATTGCAAAGACAATGTAGACATGGTTTGTGTAATGGACATCAGACCCTTAGCAGTAATGAGAATGGTCTGAGATGCTGAGATTTTTGTCATTAGCTAGAGGATCAGGGTATTCCTAGAACTGAAATGGATGAGAAGATTACTAAAGTCTTTCTTGATTTGTACAAGCAGAAAAACTGTTGTTCTGGTGAACAGAATTCTGACATGAATCACCACAAGAGAGTGCAATGTTACTTGAAATAATTCTTATACTTGGGCCAGTTTGCAAGGAAGTCTGGATCCTCTTTAGGAAGGATGCATTTACATGACCAATAAAAATGCACTTTTATAAAGAGTAGTTTTTCATTTACAGAAAAATTGTGCAGATAATACACAAAGTGCCTATATACCCCCTCTTACTCCACACATGATTTCCTCTAGTATAAATATATTGTATTAGTGTGGTACATTTGTTAGACTTGATTAACTATATTGACTCATTATAATTGATTAAAGTTTACATTAAGTTTCAGTCTTTGTGTTGTAGAGTTCTATGGGACTTGACAAATGCTTAATGCCATTTATACATCATTAGAATATAATACAGAGTAGTTTTCCTGCTGTGAATATGTCCTGTGTTCCACCTATTCATCTTTCCTTCTCTCCACTTGAACTACTTGAAACCACTGATGCACTTATTGTCTTTATAGTTCTGCCTTTTCCATAATGTCATATTATTGGAATCACTAGCCTTTTCAGACTGGCTTCTTTCACATAACAATATGCATTAGAAGTTCCTCCATGTATTTCCATGGTTTGATAGCTCTTTTTTTTTTCTGAATAATATTACTTTGAATGGATGCACCACAGTGCATTTATCCATTCACTGATTTAACGGTGTATTATTTGCTTCTACCTTTTGTCAATTATGAATAAAACTACTGCAAATATTTGTATGCAGGTTTTTTTTGTGTGTGTGGCTATGGTATTTTCAACTCATTTGGGTAAATTCCTAGGAGCATGATTGCTGGATTGAAGCTTTGTAAGAAACTGCCAAACTCTTCCAAAGTGGCTATACCATTTTACATTCCACCCACAATGAATTAGAGTCCCTCTTGCTCCACATCTTCACTGGAATTTGATTTAATTAGAGTTTTGGATTTTAGTCATTCTAATAGATACATGGTAGGATATCATTGGTTTAATTTATAATTCTCTAATGACATATGATGTTAAGCACCTTTTTTTTCCCTTATTGTCATACATGTATTTTTTTCTTGAGGTGCCAGTTCAGATCTTTTGCCTATTTTTAATTGGATTGTTTTTTTTCTTCTTGAATAGTTTTAAGAATTCATTGCATACTGTTGATACAACTTTTTTGTCATATATATATTTTGGAAATATTTTCTCCAAGTATGTGGCTTATGTTTTAGTTTTCTTAACAATATCTGACAGAACAGAAGATTTAATGTTAATAAAGTCAAATACATCTTTTTTCTTTCATGGATCCTCTTTTGGTGTTGTATCTAAGAAGTCATTACCAAGTTTAAGGTCACCTAGATTTTCTCCTATGTTATCTTCTAGGAATTTTAGAGTTTTGCATTTTGCATTTAGGTCAATGATCCAATTAGAGTTCATTTTTGTTAGAGGCATAAGGCCTGTGTCTAGATTTATTGTTTTAATGCAGATGTCAAGTAGTTCCAGCTTCATCTATTGAAAGTGCTTTCCTTTCTCCAGTAGATTGCTTTGTTTTATCAAAGTTCTGTGGGTCTGTTTCTTGGATCTCTATTCTGTTTGACTGATATTTGCTACACTGTCTTGATTACTGTGCTTTATAGTTAAGTCTTGAAATCAGATAATGTCAGTCCTCCAATTTTGTTGTTACATTTTGCTGAGTATTCTGATTCTGTTGCCTTTCCATATAAAGGTTAGAATAGGTTTGTTGAAATCCACAAATAAATTGCTGGTATTTTGATTGAGACTGTATGGAATGTAGAGATCAGATTGGGAAAAACTGACATCTCAAAATATTGGGTCTTCCTCTCTATGAACATGGAATTTCTATCCACTTATTTAGATCTTTTAAATTTCTATCATAAGTATTTCACAGTTTTTTTCATATACTTCTTGTAAATATTTTATTACATTTATTATTAGATTTTAGTCCCAGACATTTTTAAAAAATTATTGATTCTTTGGGTTTTTCTACACAAACAATCAAATCAGATGAGAAAAAATTTTTATTTCTTTCTTCCCAATCTTGCATTTTGAGAGATATTGGGTCTTTAATTCTTCTTCCTAGTAATATTATTGTTAGATTTTGGAGTAGTTCAATGCTTGCCTCATAAAATGAGCTCAGTAGAATTCTCTCTGCTTATATTTTCTGGAAGAAATTGCAACTAATTGGTATCATTTCTTTTTTAAATATTTGCTAGAACTCACCAGTGAAATGAAGTGGACCTGGTAATTTCTGTTTCAGAATGTTATTAATAGTTGATTCAGTTTCTTTAATATTTAGTTCTTTTATTGTGAGGTTTGGTAGACTGGTCTTTCAAGGACTTTGTCCACTTAAACTAAGCTACCAAATTTTTTATCATATCCTTGTTCATAATATTCTTTTGGTATCTTTATAATGTCCATGAGATTATAGTGATGGCCCCTCTTTCATTTCTGACACCTTATAATTTCTATATTTTCTCACTCTTAGGGGTCGGTAAGCTGGTTAGAGTTTTATCAATATTATTGATCATTTCAAAGAACCGGATTATGGTTTCATTGATTTGTTTTTTAACTAATGTTTCTTGATTTCAATTTCATTTGTTTGTACCCTGATTTTTACTATTTTTTTTCTTCTGCTTAATTTCATTTAACTTGCTCCACTATTTCCTGTGTGCTAAGGTGGAAGCTTATATTATTGATTTTGGATTTTTCTTCTTTGCTAATACCTACACCCAGTGCTATATGTTTCCCTCTAAGCACTGCTCACATTTGTTGCATCTCACAGATTTTTATATGATGAATTTTATTTTGTACTTAAATATATTCTAAATTTTTTAATGAGACTTTTTTCCTGACCTTGTATTATTTAGAAATGTGTTGTTTGATCTCAAAGTTGTTTTGGGTTTTTAAGATGTCTTTCTGTTATTGATGTCTTGTTTAACGCCTTTGTTGTCTCTGAGTATGCAATGCAAGATATATATTGTTTTAAATTAGTTAAGTTGTGTTATAAAGGGCAAGATTTCATCTATCTTGGTGAATGTTCCACATGAGTTAGAGAAGAATGTTTATTCTATTGCTGTTACTTGAAGTATTCTATTAAGGTCAATGAGATACAGCTGACTGACGGTGCAGTTCAGTTAAACTATATTCTTATGGATTTTCTGCCTATTGTATCTATCAACTGCTGCTAGAGGGGTATTGATGTCTCCAACTAAAATATTGGATTTGTTTATTTCTTCTTGCAGTTTTACCAACTTTTACCTTACATATTTTATGCTCTGATATTTGGTAGACATACATTCAAGACTGTTAATGTTATCTTGGAAACTGACCTCTTCATCATTATGGAATACCCCTTTTTAAACTTGGTAATATTTCTTGCTCTGAAATCTACTTTTCCTGGAAATGATTTATCTACATCAGATTTCTTTTGGTTAATGCTATCATGGCATATCTTTATCCATTTATTTTTATCCTTCTGTCTTTATATTTATATTTAAGGATAATTTATTTTAGTCAATATATCAACATATAGTTGTATCTTGCTTTTTTTTAACCCACAATCATAGTCTCCGTCTTTTAATTGGTGTGTTAAAATCATTCACATTTGAAGTGATTATTGATGCCATTTGTTTTATATTTAACATATAATTTTTCTATTCTTTATAATTGTTCATTGCTTATTTTATTGTTTTCCAATCTTTGATGCTTTCTCTGGTTTTAATTGAGCATTTTATATAATTCCCATTTTCTCTCCTCTCTTACCATATCAATGATATTTCTTTTAAACTATTTTTCAGTTGTTTCCCTAGGGATTGCAATATACATTTATAACTGATTTAAATCCACTTTTAAATAACATGAATCAGCTTATGGATAGTGTGGTTAATTGATTAAAGAGTGTTTCAGTTCCTTCCTGTCCCTTACAACATTGCTATCATTTATTACAATTATCTATAAGCAGTAATCATCCAATATATTTCTGCTATTGTTATTTTAAACAAATTGTTACCTATTATATCAGTGTAGACAGATATTAATTTACCTTCTTTTATTTCTTCTGTAATGCTCTTTCTTTGTTTAAGTATTTATGATTAGTTTAGCAGAATCATTTTCCCTCTCTTTGGAGAATTTCTTCAGGGAAGTGGTTTACTGGTGTCAAATTTTCTCAATTTTGTTTGCCAGAGAAAAAGTCTTTATTTCTCCTTTATTTTTAAGGAAATTTCACTGGATACAGGCTTGTAATCTGGTGTTTTTTCTTTCATTACTTTAAATATTTAACTCCCTGCTTTTCTTGCTTGCATGTTGCTGGACAGAAGTTCACTCCATCAAGAAAAGAGCTTAAACAGTGCTCTATGGGTAAAGTGTTTTTCCCCTTCTGGCTCTTTCAAGATTTTTCTTTGTCTATAATGTCTGCAAATAGAATATGATGTGCTTATTTGTAGGTTGTTTTTTTTAAATTTATCTTGCCTAATGTTCTTTGAATTTCTTGGATTTGTGGTTTGTTGTCTGCCATTAATGTTGGAAAACATTCAGCTATTGATCCTAAAAATGTTTCTTCTCTTCCTTTCTCTTTCATCTCTTTTTGGTATTGCAAGTATGCATATATTACACCTTTTGTAATTGTCCAACTATTCTTAGATATTCTGTTCCATAGTTTTCAGTCTTTTTCAATTTGCTTTTTAGTTTGGGACTTTTTATTGACATATCTTTAAGCTCACTGATTCTTTCCCTGACAGTATCCATCTACTGGTGAAATTATTAATTCAATTACAATGTTTTTAATATCTAGCATTTCCCCTTGATCAATTTGCAAAGTCTCCTCCTCTCTGATTGCATTACCCATCTGTTCTTGCATGTTGACCATTTTTTCTATTTATGTCACTTAGCAAATAAATCATAATTATTTTAAATTCCCAATCTGATAGCTCCCTACTCTCTCCCAAAGCTTACACTGATTCTCATGCTTGCTCTGCCTCTTCAGGCTGTAGTTTTTGCCTTTTAGCATGCATCAGTACTTTTTGTTGAAACCTGCTCATGATATACAGGTTTAAAGGAACTGCGTATGATATTTTATGCTTCTTGGTAAACATTAGGCTGCTTTTACTGTTTGGTGAATTTGTAGGTGTTAGTGGCTGAAATTTCCTCTGGTGTCTTTACTTTTGTCTTTTCATGCTGTCATTTTCATACAACTTCTTAAAATAATACCTGAGGCTTGCAGGCCTTTCAGTTGTAATCTCTTGTAATACATAGGTACCCAAGTGAAGTGGAACTAAAGTGTCAGAAGAGAAATGCTTCATAATCCTATGGTTATGTCTCAGTCTTTTGGTGAGCCTGTACCCTTAGGCTGTGAACCTCACAAGTACTTATAACCATGCCCCTACGAAATTTATAGGGTGTCATGAAGGCTAGAGGAGATTGGAGTTGGTTAATTCTCTTTTTCCACACAGAAGGCTAGAAGGCCTGGAGTTGGGTATGCCCCTCTTTGAAGGCTAGAAGGTATTGGATTTGGGTGCTTCCTTACCCCCAGGCCACCTGGAATCTGATAAAATTAGTTTTCTCCTGGTTAAGGAGAAAGAGAGCTCTGGGTATATTTTTAAGATATTA
>JAQZBX010101666.1:0-11239 GCA_029593785.1 Cabassous unicinctus
AAAAAAAAAAAAAAAAAAAGGTAAACTTACATCCAAACCACAATGCATTATAATCCAAGAGACAGAAACAATCCTGAAGGCATCAAGAGAAGAGTAACATATCATGTACAATAGACCTTTAGTAAGAATAAAAGTCAGTTTTTCAAAAAGAAAAAAGGACATATCTAAAATGCTGAAAGGAAAGGAAATATCAACCAAGTATTCCATATTCATCAAAAGTATTCTTCAAAATCAAGCCTATCTTAAGACAACCCCAATAAACAAAACGTGACAGTTTTTTGGTAGTAGACTTGCACTCCAAGAAATGATAAAGTGAGTCCTTTAGCATGAAATGAAGGAACACTAGACAGTAGTTTGAATCCACTGAAGAAATAAAGAACACTGGTAAAGGCAACTACACAAGCAAATAAAAATACATATTTATGTGTTTTTGGTTTATAACATTTTATTAGTCAGCCAAAGGGGTGCTGATACAAACTACCAGAATTCTGTTGGCTTTTATAAAAGGTGTTTATTGGGTGTAGAAGCTTACAGTTACCAGGCCATAAAGTGAAAGTTAATTCCTCACCAAAGTCTGTTACCATGTATTGGAGCAAGATGGCTGCCAATGTCTGCAAGGGTTCAACCTTCTTCTTCCTCTTAAGGCTCTGTGGTTCCAGCTCCTTCCAATATCAGCTGTGGTCTGGGATAAGTCTCATCTCTCTCCTGAGGCTCCTTTCTCTCCGTGCTCAGCTGCTCTGCTCTATCCACAAGGCCAGCTGTAAATTAACAGGAGAATGGCTTGCTCTCTTCCCGGGGCCTCTGCCATGTGTAATGGAGCATTCTCTCTTTCCTCACATATCTGCTTCTCTGTGTATTTACTTTATAGGGCTCCAGCATTAAAACTTTAAATAACTTCTCTGCCTTGTCATTTTCTCTGTGAGACCCTACCCACCAAGGGGGCAGAGACTCAATGTCTTACTGATGTGGCCCAATCAAAGCCCTAATCATAACTTAATCAAGTAAAAGTGAAACCTCTGAGGATAATACAATCTATTATGCCCAGAGGAACAGACCAGTTTACAAACATAATCCAGTATCTATTTTTGGAATTCATAAATAATACCAAATTGCTGCAAACATCTCCCTTTTTCCTTATGTCAGGTAAAAGTTAACTTTATAAAAATAATCACATCTATTTTGATGAATACAAAATATATAAAAGTAGAAGTTATGATAATAAAAACATGAAGGAATGCAGAATAAAGCTATATTGTAGCAAAGTTTTGTCTTAAATTAAGTTGTTCTTAATTCAAAATAGATTGTCATAAATTGAGATGTTAATTATAATTCCCAGGGGAGATAATAAGAAAATAACTAAAAAATTAAGTAAAAGAAACAAGGAAATAAAATGGAACACTAGAAAATATCTATCTGTTAAAAAAAATTTGGTAATTGAATACTTGAGGACAAAAAATATGTGATATATAGAAAACAATTATCAGAATGGCAGAAGCAATTCTTCCTTATCAGTAATTATGTTAACTGAAAATAGATTAAACTATCCAATTAAAGGGCAAAGATAGGCAGAATGGATCTAAATAAATGATTCAACTACATGCTGTCTAAAAGAGATGCAGTTTAGATTTAAAGACACAAATATGTTGATTGTGAAAAGGTGGAAAAGGATATTCCTTGAAAATATTAGCCAAAAAGCACCTGGTGAGTGATTTGGTTACCTCAAATTATAAACCTAATTTACATACTAAGAAACTAGGAAAAGAAAAACAACCTGAACTCCAAAGCAGAAGAAAAAAAATAACAGCGGTTAGAGCAGAGATACACAAAAGAGAGGCGAAAGTAAATGGAATCAATAAAACCAAATGGTGGTTCTGTGAAAAGATCAACAAACCTGACAAACCTTTAACTAGACTGACTAAGAAAAAAGGGGAGGAAGCTCAAAATACTAAAGTCAGAAATGAAATTAAGGACATTACTACTGACCTTACAGAAATAAAAATGATTATAAGAGAATACTATGAAAATTGTATGCCAACAATTTATATAACTTAAAAGCAATGGTCAAAATCCAAGAAATACACAAACTACCAAAACTGACTCAAGAAAAAATTTAAAAACCTGAATAGATCTATAACAAGTAAAGAGATTTAATTAGTAATAAAAAATAAACTTCCCCAAAAATAAATTCAAGACCAGATGGCTTCACTGATGAATTCCACCAACCTTATAAAGAATTATTAAAACAATTGCTTCTCAAATATAAACAAGAAATATAAGTGCAAAGTTGCACTTCCTAACTTATTCCAGGAGGCCAATAGTACTCTGATACAAAACCATTCAAGGCCTTCACATACGCATGCACACATAAAATAAATCTACAGACAAATACCTCTTGCAAATATAAATGTAAATTTCTAAACAATATATTAGCAAATCATTCCAGGATCATATTTTAAAGGCTAAACACCATGATCAAATAGGATTTATCTCAGAAATGCAAGGGTGGCTAAATATACGAAAATCAATGTACTACACCTATTAATAGAACGAAGGATAAAAGCCCATAATCATCACTTTTGATGCAGAAAAAGCATTTGAAAAATCAAACACCCTTTCATGATAAAATAATCAATAAACTGGAAACAGAAGGGAAATTACTCAACATGATAAAGGCCCTGTATGAAAAACTCACAGCTAACATAATATTCAATGGAGAAAGACTGAAAAATTTTTCCCTAAAATCGGGAACAAGACATTCATGCGTGCTCTCACTACTTTTATTCAATATTGTACTGGAAGTTCTAAGCAGAGAAATATGTCAAGAAAAATAAATAAAAGCCATCTAAATTGGGAAGGAGGAAGTAAAACTATTTATTCACAGATGATATCATCTTAAATATATATATATATATATATATATATATATCACTCACAAAACAGACAAAAAACTAAATAAATTCAGCAACGTTGCAGGATTAGAAATAAACCACAGAAATCAGGTTTATTTCTATGCACTATCAAAGAGTTTTTTAAAAATTGAAAAAAATTCTCTTTACAATAATATCCAAAATAATAAAATATTTAGGAAAACTTTTAACAAGGAAAGTGCCAGACTTATACTCTAAGATTGATAAAATATTGTTGAAAAAATTAAAGTAGGCCTAAATAAATGGAAAAGCATTCTGATTACATGAATTGGAAGACAATATTGTTAAGAAAGCAATACTAACCAAAGTAACTACAGAATCAAAGCATTCCCTATCAAAATTCCAACTTCCTTTTCATAGAACTGGACAAGTTGATTAAAAAGTCATTTGAAATTACAAAGGGCCCTGTTTTAGTTTTCCTGGCTACTCAAGCAAATACCATGGAATGGGTTGGCTTAAGAAATGGGAATTTATTGGCTCATGGTTTTAAGGGTAAGAAAAAGTCCAAATCAAGGCATCAACAAAGTGATGTTGATGTGTTCTTCGCAATGATTGGCATTTTCGGGCTGGCAGCCAGTGATCTTTGGTCCTGGAGTCCTTTGTCATATAGTAATGCACATGGTGACCTCTTCTTGCCTCTCCCTTCTCTTTTGGATTCCTTTTAAATTCAGCTTCTGGCTATTCCCTCTGTGGCTTTTTCTCTCTTCCAGAATTTTATTCTACTAATAAGAGATTCCAATAACGTGATTAAAACCCATCCCGATTGAGTTGGACCACACCTTAAATGAAGAAACCTCATCATAAGGTCCTACTTATGTTTTGTTCACATCTAAAGGAATTAATTAAGTTTAAGAACATGTTTTTTTTTTTTTTTCCTGGGGGTACAAAGCTCCAAACCACAATAACCATATTATGAATTGAATTGTGCCCAACAAAATAATATGTTGAAGTCTTATTCCCAATACTTCAGATACGATGTTATTGGGAAATAGGGGCATTGCAGACAGAATTAGTTAATATGAAGTCATACTTTATTATGGTGGGACATTAATCCAATATGTTTGATATTCTTATAAGAAGAAGAGCAGAGACACAGGCACAGGGAAGAGAACACCATATGAAGATGAAGGCATAAATTGGATTTATGAATCTAAAAGCCAAGGAACTCCAAGGAACTAGGGGAAAAATCATGGAATTAGGAGAATGTCATATAAGAGATTCCACCATAAAAATTTGATAGGGAGGGTGGCCTTGCCAACACCTTTCAAACCACTAAACTCCAGAACTGTGAGACAATAAATATCTATATCATAAGCCACCCATATTGTGATTCTTTGTTACAACAACTCCAAGAACTAATACAGACATTAAATAGTCAAAACGGTCTTGAAAAAGAAGAAAGTTTGAAAGCTCACACTTCTTGATTTTAAAACTTACTGTAAAGATACACTAAACTAAACAGCATGGCACAGGCATTAGGATAGACATATAAAACAATGAGATAGAATTGAATTTCCAGAAATAAAGCCATGTATGTTAAGTTAAATGATTTTTAACAAGAGTGCAAAAACTATTCAATATGGAAAGAATTACCTTTAAAAAAATTTTATTGAAGTTTATCATTCATACATGAACATACATAAACATTAAGTGTATAGCAGAAGTTGTGAACTCAAAACAAATATGCATATCATCATACAGGGCTCCCATACATTATCCTACCACCAACACCTGTGCATAGTTGTGAAATAATTGCTACAAAGTATGAAAGAGCATCATCAAAATATTACTACTAACTATGGCCAATATCTTATCTTTGGTGTATTTTTCCCCCCAACCCATCCAGTTAATAACACTTTAAATTAGTATTAAATACTTATTATAGTTAATGAGATAATGTTCTCATATTTGTTCTGTTAACCACAGTCCATATTCCACCACAGGATTCATTGTGTTATACAGTACCAAGCTTTGCACATTCAGGAGCATTTCAACAAATGCTCCTGAAACTATTTGATAACTCAAGCATAAGAGTGAAGTTAGAGCCCATTATGTCACGTAATATATAAAACTAAACTAAAAATGAATTAAAGACCTAAATTTAATAATGGTATATATAAAATATTAAAGAGAAAGCATAGACCTTAGATTTGGCTATGGATTCATAGATATGGCATCAAAAACGCAAGCATCACAAGAAAATAATAGATAATATGTAATTTAACCATAATTTTATAAAATGTCCATAAAGACACATCATTAAAAAAGTGAAATGACAACATCTAGAATGGGAGAAAATATTTGCAAATCATATATCTAATATGAGTCTAGTATCCAGAATAAATGAAGAACTCTTAAAACTGAAAAATGACAACAAAAAACAGCCAATTGAAAAATGGATGAAGATCTTATATAAACATTTCACCAAAGAAGATATGGAAATGGCAATAAGCACATGAAAAGATGCTCAACATCTTTAGTCATTAGGGAATTGCAATCAAAACTGAAATGAAATACTACTTCAAACACACTAGGATGGTTATAACAAAAAGAGCAGAAGTTGACAAGGTTTGGCACAGATATGGAAATATTGGAACACTCATATGTTGTGTGTGAGAATGTAAAATTGTGCAGCTGCTCTGGAAAACAGTTGCAAGTTGCTCAAAAAGTTATACATAGAATGGTCATATGACTGAGCAATTCCTTTCTAAGGTATATACCCAAAAGAATTGAAAACAGGTGTTGAAACAAAACCATGTATACTAGTCTACATAATATCCAAAAAGTGGAAACAACCCGAAAGTCCATCAAAAGGAAAATGAATAAACAAAATGTGTTACGTCCACTGAATGAAATATTATTTAGCCATCAAAAGAGTGAAGTACTGACACATGCTGCAACGTAGGTGAACCTTGAAAACATTACACTAAGTGAAAGAAATGAGATGCAAAAAGCTACATATTGTCTGACTCTATTTATATAAAATGCCCAAACTAGGCAAACCCATAGAGATAAAAAGCAGATTAGTGTTTTCCAGGGGCTGGGGATGAGGTTCAGGAAAGAGAGTGAAGACATATTTTGAATAGGTTTTCTTTTAAAGGTGAAGAAAATATTTTCGAATTAGATAGTGGTGGTGTTTGCACAGCACTGTCAATGTACTAGAGGACACTGAACTGTTTATTTTAAAATGGTTAAAATGATGAATTTGTGATATGTTTTGCCTCAATAAAAATACATTCAAATACTAAAATACTATCCTTATTCCCCTAGTGTTCATTATGCTAGGTATGCCAAATTACAAATAATGAGATTTCAAAAACACATGTGAAAGTATTTTACATAAACATACACATAATATTTAGTAAAAATGTTTTTAAAATTAAAGACAATATTTTGGTAAAGTAAAAAGGAATGTACCTATCATATAGGTGTATTTTTTTTTATTGTTTGTGTGCTATGTATTATTCAATATGAGCTGTTCAACCATGAAGACAGTAACAAGAATGTCTCATATTAACTAAAACTGTGTATGTAAGTAAAATAAATTATGGTTCTTTTGAACATTCAATGCAGTGATGTTGACTTCAGTTGTTAGAGAAAATTGTGCAGTAAATAGGTTATTTTTTAAAGCAAACTTCTTGAAAACGTGACTTGCACTGTTTGATTATATAGAATGAATTCCAGTAGCGTTTGAAATAGATTTGTGTGTTATTGAAAATAGTATGGAAAGACAATGTTCTCAACACCTCATTTGCATTGATTCCTCTTTTATGACCTCATTAAAATACATTTTAATTGAATAGAATATACATTCATTGAGAGAGCTCTGTTCCCGTATATATGACTGATACTATTTACATGTGAATTTAAACAAGCAACTGAAAAATATCTGTTACATACATGAGATACTGGGAACTAGCTAACATTTTTTCTGAATGCTACCATGAAAGCATAGGAAACTTACAATTTTAACAAAAATAGTCTTATTTTTTTTAAATTTACTTGAAAGTTACCAATTCTCAACTGTCTCAAATATTTTACATAAATAAGTTCATATTAGCATTTTATCTAACATTAAATAAAGCAATATAATGACTCTATAACATTAGTACAAATTATAGCACTACAATACAACATTCCCCTTACAGTTGATAAAAGTTGTACTTTTTCTAAGAACATCACATTAAAAACATCTGAAGAGGGAGCCAATGTGGCTCAAGCAGCTGAGCGCCCACCTTCCACATGGGAGGTCTCAGCTTCGGTTCTGGTGCCTTCTAAAGAAGACAAGCATACATCGAGGAGACATAGAGCAAAAATAATGAGCAGACAAGAAAAAAAACAAACAACAAAACAAGCAGACAAGCGCAAAAAAAGAGCAAACAAACAAGGGAGACATGGGGGGCAGGGCGGGGCGGTGTATAATAAATGTTATTAAAAAAAAAAAAAGACCTGAAGAACAACTTGTTCATAGGTCAGCTTCACCAAAGAAGAAAACATGCAACATGCAACCCAATGACAACGTTTTAGCAAAGATAGAATGGACATTATTTTGTGCAATAGAGAAACTCTATTTCTCTTTTTGATAGTACTATTTTGTGGAAATTTTCTATAGACATTCCCTCAAAATAATTTTCAAATGAAATATTTTTTCTCATTTTAACTTCCGACAAGTCTGCTTCCTCAAATAGAGCACCTCTTTAGACCTCTTCACTTCTCTATACATACTCTCTTCACGAGGGTTTTATCCAAGCAATATAAATCTTTTCAGTGGTTATTTCACATCTTTTTTCTAATGGTAACTAAACTTTATGTTCTCTCACTTTACTGACTTGTATATTCAGCTTGGGTGAGAGTATTACTCATATTTCCCAAAGTATTTAATCATTTAATTTTAAAAATGTTGTAATATTTTGTCTTACATTATTGTTTACTCTAGAGTTATTACAAAGTTCATGGTTTTTAATATATGGTACATTATTTTCCAGTAGGAATTTTATAATTCATTCTTAATATTGAAATTCAAAATAAGGTTCTCTTCTTAGATTACAAGTTAGAAGAAAAAGTACTCTTGCAATTCCGAAGCATATGTAACATAATGTCCAAAATTTCAAAAAATAATTAGAATATATGAGCTGGTTTAGCTTCTGAAAATTGATATTGAAAATATATGGCTTTAGCATTTTGGGAAGGAATGAAAATATATGTCAAAATCACACAGTCTATTAGGTCATTTGATATACTCAATTATCCACTATAAAGTATGGCACTTATCTCTATAGGAATTCTTATTTTTATTAATCAAGAATACAAAATAAGAATGACTTTTCATCAATCTCACTAAGAGCAGTCATGCCCTCTTAGTGTGAAACCTACTATAAAACATGTCTCTGGCTCTCAAAGCTCCATGCTTAACAAAGCTGAAAATGCTAGCTCAAATTAGTTTGCAAGAAGGAAAATAACTCCATATGGTCTTGACCGAGTTTTAAAAGATTTCCTCAGTTTAGAAAATTGGATTACAAATTTACTGTGTCTTAATCATACATTTAATATTCTTCTTAAATTTTTTGGTGAAAAAAATAATTTATACTTCATCCAAAGCATCATTAGAGGTGAGCTTCAAATGAGGAGCTAAACATATTAATTGTAGAATAAATGTTATTTCAAAATAAATAAAAGTTGAGAGAAATTTTAAACCTGAGAAGTGTTACTTTGAATAAGTAAAAATCTAAAATTTAATAAAACTTACCATTTTCATGCAATGTCATTTTAACAAAGTTTTAAATTATTTTCTTGCATCACTATGTGATCCATGATACATAATATATTTTATTTCTCCTTTCATAAAAAAAGAGTTGCAAACATGGAATATCACGAGAAAATACTTTTTTGTAATCTGCAATAAGTAAAGAAATTAACACTTTTATGATGTTGGAAAATTCTGTTAGAAAATGTCATTCATTGACCAATGAAATGATATAAAATAATATATTAAAATTTAAAATAGAATGCCTTTCATCCAGGATCCAGATTTTCTTAAAATATTTTGATTTTACATTGTGAAGTACAGCTTTTAATAAGCTTGCTATCACTCTCATTTTAATTTTAAACTGGCATGTTAATTTACATTCTGAATAAATAGTTACCATTTATATAATTATTTTTTTGAATGACATCTCAGAAAATGCTGGTATGTTTTAACAAAATTAAACTGAACAAAGGTAAAGAAAGAAGTGATCTACTGAAATATGAATAATTTCTAGAGAATAAGTGTTCCTGGAATATATAAGAAAATGTTCCACAAAAATTGTGTTTATTCACATATTCATAGAAAGGACTGAGGAAATGAATTCCTGAACAGGAGATAAACCTAAGACCTAGAAAAACAAAATGGCTGATCTTAGGTCATAGCATCTAAATAGCAGCATAAATGGACCAGAGGCCACATGGTATAACAGAATATTTTACATGTACAATTTAATTTTAATTGTATATTATAAATATAATATATATAAATTACAGAGAGCATGAATAATTAAAACTCTATGAAGAAATCCTCCTTACTTAGCCATACTGGGGTCCTGGATATTACTCAAACACACTAGGTAATTATCCAGGAACAGGCTTTGGTTCCTCTTAACCCTTATACCCCAGGGAGAATTGCATAATTGAATCCCACACTTCATATGTCACTTGCTCAGCTACTCCTTACCATACCAGGTTTTCACGACCACCCGATAGAATGGAAACTCAATCCACCTCCAGACTATCCACGTATCATGCTTTCATTTTTTTTTTATTGCTCTTTTTAATAAAAAAAAATTCTTGATGTACTACATATTTAATTTCTTTATTTCTGTCTCCCTCACTATATTTTAATCTCCACTTAATTCATTACTGTATACAAAGAATAAGTCCTCTGTAAATACTGTAGAATAAATACATACATATCACCAGCCTGACCCTCCTCCCTTATCCAGTTGAAACTTTTTGTTTTCTTCCACTTCTCATCTGGGCAGCATGTAAGGAATACGTAAAAGAATATGGAGACCATAAAATAAGTTTAGATCTGAAATAGCAAGTGGAGGGAGCAATTTCCAGAACCAGAGATAAGGTAGAATGCATGGGGAGAGCAACTTAACAGGAAATGAAACCTTAGTCCACAGATGCAGCTGGGTCCTGACACCCCTAAATGAAGGAAAGCTGAAAAATAAGATCCCGACTTTGCCCCCCTCTCTACTTCATGTCTCCTGCCGATGCTCATATTGGCAGAAAAAAAATTGAAGCCAATGACTAAGGAAGTCCTTTGGCATAGTTCATATTTATGTTTGCCTCCCATATAGATCAGGGCACAAAAGAGCAGGAATATGACCTGAAGATCAAATGGAAGAAACCAAACAAAATAATATTCTCAAAACCTAACTGAGGTTCATTTCTTATCTACTAAAATTATATATGGTGATATTCCCATGTATTAAGAACTCCTCAAATGTGAAAAGGATGTAATAAATGCAATTTCCTTATAGCATTTACAGAAGTATAAAATGACTCAGTTCTTTTAAAATTCTTAGTAAATGAATGTCATGTAGTTAATACTCAATACCAGCTATTACTATTTTTATTTTGTTGCTGAACATTTGTGTTTTCTCCAGTTTTTAAGTCCTTCAAAGCCCTGCTGACTTTGAGACATAATTAAGTATTCATATAGTTTCATTAACTCAACAAGCTACATAAAACGGTGCATTTTATGTTCCATATGGCTGTATTGCTATATTGAAAGTTTTGGTATCAAATTTTATTCCAACAGCAATAATTAAGGAAGTCACTCACTACACACTTATCAAAAAATATTAATATTATTTTCATATCTGTTAATTTGAGAGATAAAAATTACATCAGATTATATTTTTATTTGAAGTTTCCTATCCCATTTTACATGTTTAGTAGATAAATTTTGAAAATTTACGTGATGGAAAAATTTTGTTGAAAACCAAGGCTATCCTTTGTTTTATCTGCCTTCTAAGTTTGGAGGTCTAATTTTTGTGAGTAGAGATAATAATCTTAATTCTCTCTTTTTCAAAGACTCTGTTGAGTTTGGGAGAAGAGAAAGAGTGAAATTTCAAAGCCATTTCCATATTTACTAAGCTACAAAATTTCAGAATCTGAAATAGAAAGTTATTTTTATCAGTCCACTAAAACTTTGGTTAATTACTGGTGAATTTGTGCATTGAAAGATAAAAGAGAAATAATAAAATTTTGAGATCTATATTTTATTGCCTTATAATGGGAGCAGAATTGAGATTTCAGAAGGATTA
>JAQZBX010101667.1:0-11239 GCA_029593785.1 Cabassous unicinctus
GAAAGGACCATGGCAGAGATTTTCCAACATTTTCTACCATGAGTTGCCTAAGAAGTGAAGACCTAGACGGTCCAGCACAGTTTTTATAGCCAAATCAACTTATTGTTCAGGTCATTTTACTTGGTGCCACAGATGTTTTTTTTCTTACGCTGAGGCAGCCTAAGGAGAGATATTAGAGAAGTGAGAAGAAAAGGCTGGGGCTGGTGAAGAAAGACTTGGGGCAGGAGTAATTTGAAGAACCCATACAGGGACCCAGGGGATTTGTAGGTATGTCTACATCAGCTATTCACATCCTGGTTTTATGATTTAGTCGCCACTTGCCGTTTGACTTCTCAGATGGAGTGCTGTCTCTAAAAAGACTACCAAGTGGGGTGTGGTGTAAAGAGTGTGCCCACCGGCTTGGCAGGGAGAGACCTACCTGTGGCCTTGGGTACTAAACTTAATATCTTTGAATTGGCTTCCTCATCTGCAAAATTTGATGGCTACACAAAAATATGGTAAGCCTGGCATACAGGGAATACTCAACATATTTTAGTTTACCGTAATTCCTCTTTCCTTTATTATTCGGGTAACCGTATTTATTGACCAAACTTGGGCATATGTGAGAGTGAAAGGGGCACTATTAGTAATTACTCTGGGATAAGAGAGGTAAATCCTGTCCTGAGGAAATGGGGATGCATAGTCACCCAACATATAACCCTTCTGAGGGGCTGACGATGTCATTTCTGAATGTGGGCTGATAAGAGTCATCTACTTAGGCCATTGATTTCTACCCCATGGTAGGTGGAGGCAAGGCGGGAGGAAGGCAGGAATGGAGGGAGGGAGGAAGAGACCTTGAGATTCTCCCCCTGGCCCCACACTCCATCCTAAAGTCTTCCCCATCTCTCCCATAGTCTGGCTCTGAGAATTTAAAGAATTTTCCCCCTTGTGGCAATTCCATTTATTCTTGTTTGTGCTCCTGGACAATTTTAAGTGAAGCTGAAATCCTATTTTGGGGGATTAAATAATCCACTTTATGTATGTATGTATATATATATGCACACATTTACATATTTGCATATATTACATATATACACACAGAGTTTTTATATATGTAAATTTAAGAACATATGTAGAGGGTGCTTGGGACACAGCAGTAAGCAGAGTCCCTACCTGTGGCATTTTAATATTATTTATGAATTCCAAAAAAGAGATTTGATTCTGTTTGCAAACTGGTCTGTTCCCCTGGGTGTGATATCCTTTGATTGTATTAGATTCAGCTGAGATGTCTTTGATTAAATTATGTTAAGATTAGGGCTTTGATTAGACCATGTCATTAGGGTGTGCAGGTTTGAGCCCCACCCCCTTGATGGGCTGATAAAACATACTCTCACAAGGAAGTAGACACACAGAGAAGCAGATACGTGAGGAAAGAGAGAAGGCGCCATTAGACATGGCAGAGGCCCGGGGAAGAGAGGTGAGCCTGATAGTCTACAGCTGACCTTGTGAAGAAAGCAGAGCAGCTGAGCCTGGAAAGAATGAGCCTGGGGAGAGGTTTGAGCCTTATGCTAGCCTTCAGCTGAGATTGGAAGAAGCTGGGACCATGGAGCCTTAAGAGGAAGAAGGAAGGCTGAACCCTCACAGACATCGTCTGCCATCTTGCATCAACACGTGGCAACAGACTTTGGGTGAGAAAGTACCTCTTATGGTACCTTGAGTTGGACTCTTTAGGGCTTTATGACTATACGCTTCTACTCCAAATAAATACCCTACATAAAAGCCAACAGATTTCTGGTACTTTGCATCAGCACCCCTTTGGCTAACACACTACCCTCTTGGAACTTGAAGTCAAGAGGGAAGAAAGACGTGGCGACTATGTCCTAACTGGGCATGGCCCTTGGTACCCCAGAAAGAGCAGACCATGCTCTGAGAGTGCAGAATGCACTGGGTGGAGGAGGGAGGGAGGCTCTTCTGCGTCAGGGACATTTCGGCCAAGACCTGAAGTCTAAGTACCATCAAGGCACTGAATGCTGAGAGGATTTGTGTGCAAAAGGGACTGGGAGGGCCAGGGTGGCTGCAGCCGAATGCAGAGAACATCTCCGAGGCTGGCCGATCTCTCAGGAGTGGGAGACCCTCGATGGCATCTCCGCGTCAGCCCTCCCGACCATGGGCAGGTGGGCTGTAAGGTGCAGGGACGCCAGCTTCACCAGGTGTGCCCCATGTCTGGCTTAGTTGCCGTTAGAGCAAAGACCATGAATTATTCTAAAGATGATAATTCCGGCATCCTCACGGCCTCAAACACTTGGGCATAGAGATATAAAGTTAGAGATGAAAGTGATCCTAGAGGACATGTGATAATGTCGTCGTTTGACAGAGAAAGAACCAAGGTAAGGAGAAATCAAGTGGCTTGCTTAAAGGCACTCAGCTAGTTTGGAGCTGGGCATCTTAGCTCCGAATCCAGCATATTTGCCACCATTTCATGATGACACTGGATGCAACGCTGTGAGGTGTGTGAAGTCCATGGGAGGGTACGGAAGAGGCTGAAAGAGAGGGCAGGGTAGGGCTGCTACTGAGGGCAGAGGGCCAGGCGTATCCTTAGCACCCTTCTTGGGAGGAACCTCTATGCCTGCTCCTTGCCGGGACCCTGGCCCTCTCTGGATTTATCAGGCCTGGAGGCTAAGGGAGAACCTCCTGATGAGTACCTGAGGGAGTGCTGGGAGCCCCGGGGGGCCATTCCTGGGAGGGGCTGCAGTGAGGCCAGCCTGGAAGGAAGAGGCCTTGCCTTTGAGGCCACAGCAGCAGATGAGGAAACCGAGGCCTGGAGAAGACCGTCCTCCTTTCAATTGCATGCGGAGCCGAGCCTCCGCCGCAGGCTCTCACTTTAGTTCACACACAGTCCTTCCTGTAGGGTTTGCAGACAGAACCGCTATGCACGTGGCTGCCCACAGGAGAGGAGCAGGCTCGCCGACGCCCACCCTCTGATGCACCATCAGCTCAGGAGGATTTAGCTCAGCTTTAGTGGTGGACGAGGGTCACCGTCTGAACGGATCCTCTGCACGTCACCTATGCTGACGAGTTCATCCTGCGGCTCTCCTGGGAACGCTTCTGAAGAGCAGCAGCTAATCAGACCGGTAGACAGCCAAACAAAAGGAAACTCCGGATGCGGCGGCATCAGTAGAGGCTCGACGGAGCGGGCAGCAGGCTACGGGCGTTAGTGCTGGGTCTTCACGCCACCTGAAGATGCCCCCGCCGCCCACAGTGAGGCTGGTCCTGTGTGTCAGGAACCGACTTGGCTTATCTATTTTAAAACTTGAATTTTGTGGGGGATGCTGCTTTCCACATGTGTTTAAAAGAGACTGAGTAGATGGAGCAGTCAAGTGCAATGCCTGAAACGTGGCTGGTTCCCAGCCAGGGGAAGCCGGCCTTCCTAGTGTGCCTAGGGGCAGGGCAAAGGATATGAAGCCTTCCGGGCTAAAATGGGGCTCTCCTGGGCACACCAGGACAGCTGGGCTCCTTGCTCCCCGTTCACAGTGGAAACCAGAAGCCAAAACAAAGAGCTCGAAAACACATTTTTAAGACAAGGGGGAAGGTTGAATATGGACTGCATAGCAGATGATACTGGGCATATCTGAGGGGAGATGTGGTTATGTTGGAGAATGCTGATATTCAGTACTTTCCAGAGGTGAAGTTTCATGAGATTCACAACTTATCTTCAAATGCTTCAGCAATGAAACAAAACATAAATCAAACACCACATGCACGTATAGAGACAAAGCAAACACGGCAAATATGTGAATTGCTGATTCTAGAGGCTGATGATATGGATGTCTGCTTTACTATTCTTTCAGCTATCTTGTGCATTTGAAAATGTTCATACCAGGGAGTGGATATGGCTCAAGCAGTTGAGTGCCCGCCTCCCACAGGGGAGGTCCTGGGTTCAGATCCCAGTGCCTCCTAAAAAAAAAACAAAAACAACAAGCAAAACAAATGAGAAGGAAGCGGACGTGGCTCAATGAATAGAGCTCCTGTTTACTATATGGGAGGCCCCGGGTTCGCTTCCCGGGGCCTCCTTGTGAGGGCAGGCCGGCCGGCCCGTATGGCGCAGTAGGCTGATGCAGCAAGACCTCACAGCAGGAAGTGGGTGTGGCTCAATCGATAGAGCCCCCGTTTACCATGCGGGAGGCCCCGGGTTCGCTTCCAGGGGCCTCCTTGTGAGAGCAGGCCGGCTCGCGTGGCGCGGTGGGGTGATGCAGCAGGACCTCACAGCAAGGGGGAGATAAGCAGACATGGAAGAAACACACAGTGAATGGACACAGCAAACACAAGCAGCAAGGGGGGGGGAAATAAATAAATAAATAAATCTTAAAAAATCAAAAACAAACAAACAAAAAAAAACAAATGAGAAGGCCAACTCAGGGAAGCCCTTGTGGTTCAGTGGTTGAGTGCTGGCCTCCCTCATGCGAGGTCCTGGCTTCAATATCTGGCCTCTGGTACCTCAAAAAAAGAAAAAAAGTTTATACCAAAAAGTTGAGAAAATGATTTCGAGTGGAAGGTCGCTGCCCCACTTTTACAAGATTTGTTTGTTGTATAAGCTGAGATTTTGTAGCTCAGATCTTTATCAGAATTCAGTTGTAAAGGTTGCTAGGTGCTGAGAAAGTACATGCTTGTGTTTTAGTAAGTGCAGACCTGTTTGAGTTATCAACCAGAAGGTGGGGAAACTTAAGACAATCCTCTACCCAGTAAAGAAAATAAAACGAGGCAGGCTGGAGGGGGTAAGACACACTGGAAGGCGACTTCTGAGTTGGGAAGATGGTCTTTCTGGGTTCGCGCAGTAGGGAGAAAAGTTACCGCACACGATGGATTTCTCTCCATGTTTATTCCACGTGGAAAGAGACCAATGAAGAGTTCTGAAAGAGAAAGGAGCTAAAATGTGGGGAGATAAAACCATCAGCAGGGGCAGGCTGGTGGTGATTAGCCTGGAGATAGTCACAGCTCTAAAGCAATTGCAAATTAAGGGACTGGCATTTAATAGCAACTAAAACACGCTAGCTAAAACATTTAATTAAGCTGACTTGAGTGTCGTAGTCATGAGAGAAGTTTTTGACTTTGCTAGACTCAGAATCACAGAGAAACATTCCTATCAAGTCTGGGACCGAAAAAAAGATCTGTGTGAGGTCCCAGGAATTAAATATTAGTATAAACATTTCAAAATTGTATCAGTTTGGGTATTTCTTTAAAAAGATGTACTTGATCTTTTTCTCATCCTTTTAAATTGCTGAATAAAACTTCCATTTTAATTTTAAAACCGTAAAGGCTGAAAGCATGTTATTCAGATTAAATCAAGGTAGATGTTCAACAAATCTTGAATTGGTTTTCTTGGGCCATAGACAATGTAGAGGAGATTTCACTGCTCTCCTGATTGCATATTTTTGCAGTGTAGGCAAGGGACATCCAAACAGGAGCAACATATGAATTCAGTTAAGAACTCAAGTTCAGAATCAGAATGATCAGGAGGGGATCCTGGGTCCATGTGTATTCTTTTTTTTTTCCCCCAGAGGAATTGTACGTTTACAGAAAAATCATGCATAAAATACTGAGTTCCCATATACTACCCAATTATTAACACCTTGCATTAGTGTGGTGCATTTGTTACAATCCATGAAAGAATATTCTTCTAATTGTGCTTTTAACTATAGTCCATCATTTACAATAGGGTTCACTGTTTGTGTTGCATAGCCCTATTTTTTTTAAATTTTTACTCTAGTAACATACATACAACCTAATATTTCCCCTTTTAACCACATTCACATATATAATTCGGTGCTGATAACTATGTTCACAGTATAATGCTACCGCATATGCTACCATACATTACCAAAACTTTTCAATCCACCCAAATTGCACACCACTCTGTACAACTTAAGCCTTAACTCCTCATTACCTCCTTGTGTATTGTTTTCTTTTTAAGATTTATTTATTTATTTACTTTTTTTTCATCCATTTGAACTCCCCCTTCCATCCCCCAGTTTTGCTGTTTTGTGTCCATTCGTCCTCCTGTCTTCACCGGGATTCAATCCTGGGACCCTCCGATGTGGGAGAGAGGTGTCCTACTGGCTGCGCCACCTTAGTTCCTGGTTTTTGGTGCGTCTCGTCTTGGCTCTCCCTTGTGTCTCTCTCCTGTTATGTCATCATCTTGCTGCGTGGTTCAGCGGGGCCTGACAGCGCACCCGCTCATGAGGCCTGGGGGCTCACCTGCTCACAGGGCCGGACGACATGTCTGCACATCTTCTATATGTTTTTCTTTATTTTACCAGGAGGTCCCGGGGATCAAACCCAGGTCCCTCCATATGGGAGACGGGCACCCAACCACTGGAGCCACATCCGCCCCCTCCCTGTGTGTTCTTAAGCTAGTTACTTGAGCTCTCTAAACTTCAGTTATTTCATCTGTAAAATGAGAAAATCATAATCTATTCCTTATAGAGTTTTATGCATGTAGAGTAATTAGCACAATGCTTGGGATACAGTCAGCTTTTTAAAAAGGAGACATTGTGGCATTTACTACTAATAAAAAAGACAACAGTCCCAGTGGGCTGTATTAAACCTGCTTAGATGTATCTCTGTGTCACAGAATAATCTCACCATAACAGAGAAGTAGGCCAAACCCAGGAAAGCTCATCTGGAGGGCTACCATTCTAGAACTTCTTTGGCCACAAGCAGTGTTCTTCTGAGGCCTTGGTTAAATATTTGGCTCTTTTAACACAGAGTGGTTGTTTTTTTTTTTTTTTCCTGAAACCACATGCTCTTATTTAGAAGGACTTGAAAATGTCCACAGCCTTGGAATTTGGGGTTAAGGCCGGGGAACGAGGAGGATGAGAAAGCAGGACTAAACCGGGGGAATGTGGTATGAGAAAACCAGAGAAAGAGTATTCCGCCCCGGCCTCAGGACTACCTGCCCCAAAGCCTCGCTCTGGAGGGCAGGTGATGGAGAAGGGGCCTGGGAGGCTTTATAGTGCATAATAACTACTGCAGCTGTGCAAGCAGAGATCAAAGATCAAATCAAATTTCAAGCTGCAGGGACCTCGATCCGATCACCTGCAGAGGTCAGGGAATGGAATTTTTCTTCCCTGAAGAGCCCCAAGATTGGCCGAATTCCCAACAGGGGGGGTTGGCACTGCCTTGGAGGATCACATTACTGGCTACTGCCCAGAAGCAAAGGGACACAGCCTCGGGGTAGATGGGACTGGTGGAGCCGTTCTGTTGTTCCCTGGCAGAGTGTCTGCCAACAGAACCCACATGGAGAGACCCAGAGAAAGCCCAGCTCTGGGCATTGTGGGCTCCAGCACTGTCAGGCTCCAAAGCCTCCTTTGGAGTGTCCACTCTCAAGGTAGCTGCCTTGAATGCTAAATATCGAGGCTTTTGTGGGCGCTATGTTGGCCTCCGCCGCATCCTCCTTTGAAAGGCAGCATATAGGCAGAGAGCCGGCGAGCTCAGGGTGAGAGGGCACTGTGGCTGGCAGGAAAATGAGCAGTTCCCTTGCAGACCATCCCCATTGCTGCCTGTCGCCCACCCCCAACACACACACGAAGGGAAGGAGCCGGAGCAGGGAAGCTGGGGGTGTGCCAGGCTTTGTGGAAGCTTGCTTGTTAGTCTCTGGTAGAGACCATTCCATCTGGACAAAAAGAAAGCCCTGTCCCACCCACCCCCGGGTATTCTGAGAGGAGGAGGTAGCCCCCAGCCTTGGCTCTGAAAGGCTCCGTGGAACAATCTGAACCTGGATCTTCAACTTCCATCTGCTTCCAAGGGAAAATGGGAATCTGCCTTCTCTCCTAGCCTTGCCTCTTCCCACTCCAATGTGATGACATTCTACATTGGGGTAGAAATTAGCAAGATTTATTGCAATGGTTGGAAGAGATTTTAATTCAATGATAAGTAGAGAGTGAACAAAATCCAGTTCTCTAAAGGTTTAGTAGAATGTTCTCTAAATATCCCCCAAATGGAATTTCAATGGTCTTTACCAGAGGGCACCCTTCAACGTGAGAGGGAGGTGCGTGTAACACGGAGGGGCATTAAACGTGTCATCCACTAAACCTGGAGAACCAAGGGAAGGTGGACCCCCAGGCCCTTGGGCTGTGGATGCCAATCAAACTTGTGTGCTGGGGCGAGGGGGGAGGAAGTTTGTCACCCGTTTTAATATCAGAAATTCCTTTACGTGGGTGGTAACTGGGGAACAGCTGCAGGTAGCTGAGTCGCAGCCCAAATCCTTGCAAAAACGCTGGTGGGACCCCTGCCAACAAATGAGCAATGGCTTTTCAAGCTGGAATGGAGCAAGTCCGACTAAGTCAGGAGGGGGGTGAGGGGGTGGGTGGCTGGGGGTGGGGGTGCAAGTGTTAAAAAAAACTGAGTTTGGAAGCTGGTGCATATTTAATAGGATTAGAACACATGAGTTAGAGGCTGAAAATTCTCAACCTGCCTCGTTAAACAGCCAGCCCGCGGGAAGGCTCAGCTCTTCCAGCAATGGCAGAAAAGCAGGAAAGAGGGAGTTGAAGCACCTGGGGTTCTTCCACAGGCAGCCCACGTTGCAGGAGAGATTTGAGGAGTTCTTAGGTCTCTACCCGCGAAGTTCTTTACTCTCCTGCTCTCTCTCTGCTGCCTCGGCGGTGCCTCAATCCTCTGCAAAGGTGCTCCTGGATCCATTAACACGCCCAGTTTGTCAATAATGCCTTCGAATGCCAGTCTGCCCACTGCCTCGGCCAGTCCTGGAAAAGGAAAGCATTTGCTTTTGTCTCCTTGTGCAGGGCAAATGGGCCCAGGTCTGGCCTCAGAGTTCTGTGTGGATGCTCAGGACGTGTCTCTGGTGCAGCTCTGTGTGGGGCCCTTGGGTGACAGGTTGTGGGAAAGGATTCGGATGAGCTGGAACATTTTTTTCTTCTAAATGTGGGTCCTTATTTGCCTGCTGGATGACTTCAGTGCACAGATTAAAGAAGGCTGTCCTCTCCCTCGAGATGCTGGCAGTGAGCTGGGCAGCCTGGCTTCGGGCTCTGGCACCAGCTTGGCGCGCTGACTTCAGACAGGCCTGCTCACCTCCTGGGCTTCTTATTTCCTTGCTTTCATAGAGGGGCCCCAGGTCTTTTGAGCATTTCTTATTGCAGCTTTCAATGTTATTGAAATGAGAAACAAGACCCAACGTTGCTAAAGCAAATCGTGTAATGAGGGTCAAGGATCAAAAAACGCAAGGACCTAGTGTATGCTTCCTGCTATGTCAGGGGCCTTGTGTGTGTGTCCTGCTATGGTGGCTGAGCTTGTCTGAACTCTCGAAGTCATCTATTTGTTCTTCAGAGCATCCTAGGCACTATTCCTAGCAGTTGAAATAATACAGCCTCTGTAAATAATTACAAGAAATAGTCAAGGCTTAGATACATGAATCATCCTCTTCCTTGATTTTCCATTATGCAAACTGTTTTCTTCCCAATGCTCTTAATTGGAAAGAGAAGGGTCAAGATTGCTCAGAAAACCATGAGGTGTTCCCCAACTTTTCCCTCTAAATGTAGGTAGATGCTAGGGGCTAAGAGTTCAAGTTTTGGGACTGGACAGGCTCGAATTGGTGGGTTCAAATTCTGGCCACCACTTATTAGCTGTGCCAACTCGTGAGAAGTATTGAACCTTTCTAATCCTTAGCCTTTTCTAAAACAGGTTAAAAAAAAATAGGGAGGAGCACATGAAAAACACTGTAGCTGGAATGGAGTGGTGGCAGAGGCTATTGCTAATAGCTGACATCAGATGAGCATTTCCCCTTGGTCAGGCACTGCAGTTAGTAATTTATCGGTATTCATTCATCGGCTCTGCAGCCCAGCAGCCTGCTCAGCCGGTCTCCCTATTCTTCCTTCTTGGTTCAGGCAACAGCCCCCCAAGTCCAACTCCCCAATTTGAGACCCAGGCCTAGGACTTGACTGGGCAAGTCCTGGAGGGCACCCCAGGCAGGGGCCTCGGGTACCCAGGGCCCATGGCTCTGTCCTGCCAGCCGTGTAAACACAGTAATTAATACGCTGATGATTTCCAGGAGCCTCCAGATGGCAAGTATTGTAGGTGATGCATTTCCATTTCTTCTCCTCCCTTCTTATTTCCATTTGCTCCTTGCTCCTGCCTCTGGGAGGATGGAATGTGAGAAGCCCAGGAAGTTTCCTTATAATGCTACATCTTTGCTTTATGAATTTGCGCCCTCCCTCACGTCCTTCGGGTCTTTGCTTAAAAGTTACCTTCTAATGCAGCCTTCTCTGACCAAAAAGCAGCCTCCCAACCCTTCTGATCTCTCTCCCTATTTTCTTTTTATTCCATGGTATGCACTGTCTGGCACCCCATGTCTTTTAACCATTCCTGTTAAAAAAAACTTTTTTTCTGATTCTGTCCCTCCGAAAAGAAGTTTTTAGAGGGCAAGAATTCTGTCTTTTTGTATATTTCTAAATCTCAGAGCCTGCAACAGTGTTTATATTTGTTGAATGAAAGAGCTTAAATGTGTCTTTCCTGAAGTAGGACGGACGTGAAACTGAGTCCTGTTGAAAATATTTTCTTAGGTACATCACATGCTCCTTTCTATACTTGCCTAAGATACCTGGGCAACACACCAAGACACAAATCTTTGCAGCTCAAGTCTCTAAGATAGGAAGGAGAAGAGTTCCTTGCTCAAAGACAAGGGATAATGATTACATTAGAGTCCAGAAAATTGGTGCAACTGTCCCAGCCGTCTTCTTGGGGACAGGCAAATGGATCATTTAAAGAGAGAGCAAGTCAGGGCTAAGGATGCAGTGACCCAAGCTGTCTCTGAAATGGACTCAAGAATCTTCCTTGACACCTATCGGCCCAAAGCCCCCACCCACCCATCCACCCACTCAACCCCTCCTGCTCTTCCTCAAGATGGGAACAGGTAACTGGCCCTCAAGCCTTATCCACCTTCAAGGCACAGTCTCCCTTTTAAAGCTTTATCCCGCATTCCCTTTCAAAGGGGTTAAATATGTATATATATGTTTCATATATTATGTATATTGTTATTACTACTTTTGGTGGTGAGAATGGAGGAAGCAGCAGTGGCTGGAGTCCCTGGACATTACTCAACCTTTAGTATTCCTAGCTCTGTCTCTGGGTTCAGCATGATCTCATCACAGGAGATAGAGCAAAGAAAAAGAAATTGGTCTTGGGACCAGTTGGAGTCATTCAATAGGAAAGCTGGGAATTAGAGGGAAGGAAAGAGAAGGGAAGGAAAAAGAAG
>JAQZBX010101668.1:0-11240 GCA_029593785.1 Cabassous unicinctus
GCCGCACAGGCCGGCCTGCCCTCACAAGGAGGCCCCGGGAAGCAAACCCGGGGCCTCCCATGTGGTAAACGGGAGCTCTATCGATTGAGCCACACCTGCTTCCCCCATGGGATTTTTTTTCTTTTCTTTTTTTATTGTGGTGAAAATATATATAGCATAAAATTAGCCATTTTAACCTTTTTGTTTTTGTTTTTTTTTAAGAACAATTTATTGAAGTGTATTATTCATACATGAATATACATAAACTATAAGTGTTCAGTAAACATTGTGAACCTACAAAACAAACATGCATAACACCATACAGGGCTCCCACACATCACCCCCGCCCCCACAAACACCCTGCATTGTTGTGAAACATTTGCCAACAAATCATGAAAGAGCATCGTCAAACTATTACTACTAACTATATTCCATATCTTCTTCACTTTTTTAAGGATTTATTTTTTTATTTACTTTCATCCATTTTTATCCCCCCTTTCCCGTTTCTGCTATTTCTGTGTCCATTTACTGGGCATCTCTCTGTGTCTGTTTCCTGCCCTCTCTTCTCATCCTTCTCCTCCTTTCTTCACTGGGATTCAATCCTCGGAATCTCCGATGTGGGAAAGACGCGTCCTACTGCCTGCGCCACCTTAGTTCCTGGTTTTTCGGCGCATTTCATCTTGGCTTTCCCTGTTACGTCATCATCTTACTGCATGGCTTGCGGGGACTGGTGGCTCACCTGCTCACAGGGCTTGGCGGTGCACCCATGCATGGGGCCTGATAGCTCACCCGCTGGCAGGACCTTAACCATTTTTAAGTGTATAAATCTGTGGCATCCATTACATTTACACCATTATGCAACCATCACCATTGTCTATCACCAAAACCCTTTCATCACCCCAAACAGAAACTCTGTATCCATTAAAAAGTGAACTCCATTGCCCCCTACTTCCAGCCCCTGATAACCTCTAATCTACTTTCTGTCTCTATGAATTTGCCTATTCTAGATATTTCATATAAGTGGATTCATACAATATTTGTCTTTTAAGCCTGGCTTATTTCAGTTAGCATAATGTTTTCAAGGTTCATCCATGTTGTAGCATGTTTTAGACCTTCACTTCTTTTATGGCTAAAAAAGATTTAATTGTATTGACATACAATATTTTGTTTATTCATTCAACTGTTGATGAATGCTTGGGTTGTTTCCACCTTTGGGCTGTTGTGAATAATGCTGTTATGAATATTGGCATAAAAATAACTGTTTGAGTCCCTGTTTGCAATTTTATGGGGAATATACCAAAGAATGGGATTGCTGAGTCATATGGAATTCTATGTTTAACTTTTTGAGGAATCACCAAACTCTTTTCCATAGTGACTGGATCATTTCACATTCCCACCAGCAATGCATGAGGATTCCAATTTCTACACATCCTCACTAACACTTATTATTTTGTTTTTTGTTTGTTTGTTTTTATTATAGCTAGTAGTTGTAAGGGGGTATCTGCATTTCCCTAATAACTAATGATGTTAAGCATCTTTTCATGTTCTTATTGGCCATTTATATATCTTCTTTGGAGAAACGTATGTTCAAGCCCTTTGCTCAGTTTTTGTTTGGGTTGTTTGCCTTTTTATTGTTGAGTTGTAAGAGTTATTTATATATTCTGGAATTAAACCCTTATCAGATAGGATTTTCAAATATTTTCTCCCTTTTTGTGAGTTGTCTCTATTCTCTTGATAGTATCCTTTTATGCACAAAAGTTTTAATTTTGATGAAATCCTTTGTATCTAGTTTTTCTTTTGTTGCTTTTTATTCTTGGTGTTATATGTAAGCAATGATTACCAAATCCAAGGTCATGTCAATTTTCCCCTCTTTTCTTCTAAGAGTTTTATAGTTTCAGCTTTTAAATTTGAGTCTTTGATCCATTTTGAATTAATTTTTGTATATGATATAACATAAGGGTCCAATTTGATTCTTTTATAAATTATATCTAATTTTCCCAGCACATTTGTGGAAGTGACTATTCTTTTCCCCATTGAATGGACTTGACTCCCTAGTCAAAAATCAATTAGCCATGGATGTGAGGATTTATTTCTGGGATCTCAATTATTTTCCATTGGTCTATATGTCTACCCTGATGCCAATACCACACTGCTGTAATTATTCTAGCTTTATAGTAATATTTGAAATAGGGAAGTGTGTGTTCTACAACTTTGTTCTTTTCCAAGATTGTTTTGGTTATTCAGTGTCCCTTGAAATTCCATATGAATATTAGGATGGGTTTTTCCATTTCTGCGAAAAAGGCTGCTGGAATTTTGCTAGGGATTGTTTTGAATATGTTAATCACTTTGGTTAGTATTGGCATCTTAATATTAATTCTTCTAATCCTTGAACACAAGAGGTCTTTCCATTTATTTGTCATCTTTAAAACTTTCATCAATGTTTTATAATTTTCAGTGTACAAGTCTTGTACCTCCTTGATTAAATTTATTAATAAGTATTTTATTGATTTTGATGCTCTGGTAAATGGAAGTATTTCCTTAATTTCCTTTTCAGATTGTTCATTGCTAGTGTATTAAAATATAACTGATTTTATGTGTTAATTCTCCACACCCCCGAGATGGCTCCCTTGTGTTTGCTTGTTGTTGTTTTTTTTCATTGTTTGCTCTCGTTGGCTCCTCATTGTTTGTTTGTCTTCTTTAGGAGGCACCAGGAACTGAACCTGGGACCTCCAATGTGGGAGGTGGACACTCAACTGGTTGAGCCACATCTTCTCCCCCTTATGTGTTAATTTTGTACCCTGCAACTTTGCTGAATTTGTTTATTAGCTCTAACCTGTGTGTATGTGTGTGTGTTTGTGTATTCATTAGGGTTTTCTACATTCAAATTCATATCATCTTTGAATAAAGCAAGTTTTACTTCTTCCTATTCAATTTGGATGCTTTTATTTATTTGTTTGTTTGTTTGTTTGTTTCTTGCTTAACTGCTCTGGCAAGAACTTCCAGTACTATGTTGAATAGAAATGGTGGAAGTAGGCATCTTGTCTGTTACTGATCTTAGGGGAAAAGCATTTAGTTTTTCATCATTGAGTATAACATTTGCAGTGGGTTTTTGTTATATAGCACTAATCATACTGAAGATGTTCCCTTCTATTCCTAGTTTATTGCATGTGTTTTTTTTTTTTTTTTCAATCAACAAAGGGTGTTTGATTTGGTCAAATGCTTTTTCTGTATCAATTGCGATGATCATATGGTATTTTCCTTTGTTGTGTTAATGTGGTATATTAAATTGATTGATTTTTGTATGTTGAACCACTCTTGCATTTCAAGGATAAACCCAACTTGACCATGGTGTATAAACTTTTTAATGTGCTGCTGAATTTCATTTGCTAGTATTTTGTTGAGGATTTTCCTGTCTATTTTCATAAGAGATCTTGGTCTGTAGTTTTCTTCCCTTGTAGTAGCTTTTTCTGTCTTCAGTCTCAGGGTAATGCTGGCCTCATAGAATGAGTTAGTAAGTGTTCCTTCTTCAATTTCATGGAAGAGTTTGAGAAGATTTATTGTTAATTCTTTGAAAGTTTGGTAGAATTCTTGAGTGAAGCCATATGCTCCTGGACTTTTCTTTGTTGGGAGGCTTTCAATTACTGATTCAATCTCCTTATTTATCATAGGTCTATTCTGATTTTCTGTTTCTTATTGAGTCAGTTTTGGTAGTTTGTGTGTTTCTAGGAATTTTTACATTTCATCTAGATTATCCAATTTGTTAGTGTAACTGTTGTCTGTAGTATTCTCTTATAATCCGTTCAATTTCTATAAAGTCGGTAGTAATGTTCCCTCTTTCATTTCTGATTTTAGTACTTTGAATCATCTCTTTTTTTTCTTAGTCAGTCTAGCTAAAGGTTTGTCAATTTTTTTGATTTTTGAAGAACAAACTTAGTTTCATTGAATCTCTATATTGTTTTAAAATTTTCTATTTTATTCATCTCTGCTATACTCTTTATTATTTCCTTTCTTCTACTAGCTTTGGGTTTATTTTGCGCCTCTTTTTCGAGTTCCTTAAGGTGTAAAGTGTTTCAGAGCCCTTTGATATTTGTTATGGTATTATGGAATCACAATTTTGGGCTTGGTTGCTTCCCAGATGCAGTTATTACATACTTAGTTTTCTAAAGGCTGCCAATGCAAAATACCAGAAGTAGGTTGGATTTTATAATGGGGATTTATTAGGTTAACAGCCTTTATAGTAATGTTCACATTTGAGTGTGAAAAAAAGAAATAATAGTAAAAACTCATTATATCTCTGGCACTGTACCAAATGCTTTGCATGTATGATTGTGTTTAATAATTATTAATTAAGAAAATGAAGCTCAATGAGTTAGTTAAGAAAGATTATAGGATCACATACTGGTACGTGGCAGAACCTGGATACTAACCTAGGAAAAAGTGACTCCAATTTCATAACAGAAGTACTGACAGGATGAGTACTGAATGGATGAGAAACAGGGAAATGTATTTCAAAAGTTTAGTAATATTGCAACTGGCTAGGAAAACTACTGAGACATCATCTAAAAATATCAGATATTCTGTTTGCATTAAGTAGATAAAAAGACTTAAAAAACAAAACAAAACTGTACATAAAAATGCAAAAAGCCAAGTAACCATCTTTACCTTCCTAATGGATGCTGGTGTCCTCTCCAAGTGTGTTGCAAGTTTTTTTTTCAGATTCAAAATTTGGACTCAAATATTTTGTTCATATTTTAATTGACTTTTAGTTCAATTACTGTATTAGTCAAGGTTCTGTAGGAAAACAGAGCCAACAGAACATATCTGTAAATAGTATGAGGTTTTATAAAATTTTCTCACATGACCGTGGGGATGCACAAGTCCAAATTCTGTAGGGCAGGCTGCAAGCCAGGGACTCCAGTGAAGGTCCTTGATGAGTTCCCCGTGAGACTCTGTCTGTCTGAAATAGAGGTGGGAATTCTCTTTCTGAATGCAGAAATCACTTCTCCTTTTAAGGCCTTCGACTGATTGGATGAGATATCAGTCATTGCTGATGGCAATCTCCTCAGTTGATTGTAGATGTAACCAGCCATATTTGCAATCACCTCACTGATGATTAAAGTCCATGAAATATCCTTGTATTATAATTAGCCCAGTGCTTGCTTGACCAAACAACTGGGCGCCATTACCTGAACAAGCTGACACATTAGCCTAACCATCACAGTCTACCACAAAAACATACACACATATATATTTTTTCTGCCTAACAATATTTAACTGTCTTGCTTACAAATGGAAACACACTAAATCCCTCCAGAAAAGGGTGCTAATCCTTGGGTAATATTCACTTTTAAGCTTGACATCCTTAAATACTATGACATGAAACTAATACAACGTATGTCATATGATAAGGGGAAATGATAGGGAAGAAAACAAAGCTATTCATTTTATGTCCATATATAAACATACTCAAAACAAGGGAAAGTATCAATGACCATTACTGTCCTCGTTTCTGTAACTGGTCATATGGTCAAAGTTCATATTTATCACTACCTTCTTCTACTACCCATTTTATATTTCCTTTACCCTCAGCTGGCCATATTTTTTTTTTTTTTTTGCCTGGTGGGGTGACCCAAACTTCATTCCTGAAGATTCTGGGCCATTGTTAGTCCTGCCTGGATTGAGTTGTTGCAGTTTTCCACTGACCTTAGTCACAGGGTATGGTAGTACTAAAAGATACCCTAGGGGATCTCCTGGCAAACTCTTCTTTACCTCCGTTGTGTAGGTGCTATTTCACCCTTGATAGCCAGGATCAATCACCACAGCCAGTACAGTAATTCCCTTCTTTGCCTGTTGATTCAGAGGCATGAGGAGCCCAAAGTGGCCAGGTGGCAGTCTTATCTTCCAGTTCATTGGAATTGTTATTGTGTTCCCTGGTAGAAGCACTCCTCCTTTTGGAACTAAGACCTGTAGACCAGCAGAGCTTAAGTTGCAGGGACAGGAAGCAAAATTTTTCCTAGTGTATCTCTAGGTAATAATGAGTGATGCCACTCCCATTTCTACCCCTTGATTCCTGGACCCTGGAATCCTGGCTATGGGAGAAACAGCACCATAAAGTGGATGCTGATTCAGATCACACACAGCCTCCTGGAGAATACAGCCCCAGCCCTGCAAGGTATTGCCACCTAGTTGTGCCATAATTGAGTCTTCAAAAGGCCATTCCACTGTTCTATAAATCCAGCTGCTTCAGGATGATGGGCAACATGGTAAAACCAGTGAATTCCATGAGCATGTGTCCATTCCCACACATTTTGCTGCGAGGTGAGTTCCCTTATCAGAAGCAGTGCTGGGTGGATTACCATGGTGGTGGATAAGACATTCAGTAAATCCATGGATGGTAGTTTTGGAAGAAGCATTGTGTGCAAGGAAGGCAAACCCATATCAGGAGTATGTGTCTATTCCACTTAGAACAAATTGCTGCCCCTTCCATGATGGAAGTGGTCCAATGTAATCAGCCTGCCATCAGGTAGCAGGCTGATCACCTTGGGGAATGGTGCCATATTGGGGGCTGAGTGTGGGTGTCTGCTGCTGCCCTATTTGGCACTCAGTGGTGGCTGTAGCCAGGTTGGCCTTGGTGAGGAGAATTCCATGTTGCTGGGCCCATGGATAACCTCCATCCCTACCACTATGGCCATTTTGTTCATGAGCCCATTGAGCAATGACAAGAGTGGCTGGGGAAAGAGGCTGAGTGCTAGCCACAGAATGGGTCATCTTATCCATTTGATTATTAAAATCTTCCTTCCTCTGCTGATGTCACCCTCTGGTGAGCATTCACATGAGACACAAATTTTTTCATGTTTTTTGCTCACTCTGAAGGATCTATCCACATACCTCTTCCCCAGAATACTTTGTCACCAATTTTCCCATCATGTTCCTTCCAAGTCCCTGACCATCCAGCCAAACCATTGGCAACACCCATGAATCAGTGTACAAATGCATCTCTGGCCATTTATCCTTCCAAGCAAATGAACAAACAGGTACACTGCTCCAAGTTCTGCCCACTGGGAGAATTTACCCTCAACACTCTCTTTCAGGGACGTACCAGAAAGGGGCTGCAGTGTTGTAGCTTTCCACTTTCAGGTGGTACCTGCATATCGTGCGGAACCATCTGTAAACCAGGCCCGAGTTTTCTCTTCTTCAGTCAACTGATTGTAAGGAACTCTCCAAGAGGCCATAGCTGTGGGCTGGGAAAAAAAAGATAATGTGGCAGGAGTGCTGACCATGGGCTACTTCCTCATGTAACTTACTTGTGCCTTCTGGACCCACTCGAGCCCTTCCACTTTATTATGGAGTGCTACTGTGCATGCCCAGCTTTATGGTTTGGTGGGTCAGGCAGCTTTTCCTTCACTTTAAAAGAGATATCTTGACATACCCCATACCACTGGACATGTAGAAATTTCACCAAGGTGGAAGGTCCCTGTTTTTTTTTTTTTGTTTGTTTGTTTTTTAGGTACCGGGGATTGAACCCGGGACCTCATATGAGGGAAACTGGTACTCAACCACTGAGTCACATTGGCTTCCCTGAGTTGGGTTTTTTCTTTGTTTTGCTTGTTTTTTTTTTTTTTCCCCAGGAAGCACCGGGAACTGAGCCTGGGATCTCCCATGTGGGAGGCAGGCGCTCAACTGCTTGAGCCACATCTGCTCCTGTCCCTGTATTTTTAATGGATTTATCTCCCATCCTCTCTCATGCCTTACCAATAAATCTAGAGTAGTTGCTACTTCTTACTCAGTAGGTCCAATCAGCATGCTGTCATTGTATTAGCCAAAGAGGTGCTGATGCAAAGTATCAGAAATCTGTTGGTTTTTATAAAGGGTATTTATTTGGGGTAAAAACTTACAGTTATGAGGCCCTAAAGAGTCCAACTGAAGGTTAATTTTTCACCACAGTCAGTTGCAACATGTTAAAGCAAGATGGTTGCCAATCTCTATGAGGGTTCAGCCTGCCTCTTCATCTTAAGGCTCCGTGGGCCTAGCTTCTTCCCATCTCAGCTGTAAGCTGGAGGACTCGTTTCTTTCTGGGCCTTCTCAGCTGCTCAGGACTCTGGTCTCTTCAGCTGCAAACTATCAGGTGAATGGCTCAGCTCTCCCTGGTGCTTTAGCTGTTTTGAGCCTTCTTTCTGTCACATGGCAGGACCCAAATGACCAAGTTCTCTCTTGTGCCGTGTCCATGGAGCTCTTTCTTCCTGTGCCTTCTTCTGTGTGTCTTCTTGAGTGAGTGTCCATTTGTAGAGCCCACCAAGGGGACAGAGACTTAAACTGAATTAAACCCTACTGATGTGGTTCAATCAAAGCCCTAATCTTAACATAATGTAATCAAAGACATCTCAGCTGAATCTAATACAATCAAAGGGGATCACACCCAGAGGAACAGACCAGTTTACAAACATAATCTCTCTTTTTGGAATTCACAAACTCAAACTGCCACAATCATCAATAGAATGGACCAATATAATGTCTTGTGGGAGGGAGAGACAATCAAGATCCCTGCAGACAGTATTATGACATAGGGCTGGAGAGTTGATATATCCCTGAGGCAGGACAGTGAAGGTATATGGCTGGCCTTGCTGGCTGAAAACAAACTGTTTCTGGTGGTCCTTACTAATGGCAATTGAGAAAAAAGCACTTGCCAGATCAATAGCTGCATACCAGGTACCAGGGATATGTTTATTTGCTCAAGCAATGATACCACATCTGGAACAGCAGCTGCAATTGGAGTCACATCTGGTTAAGTTTATGATAATTTACTGTCATCCTCCAAGATCTATCTGTTTTCTGCACAGGCCAAATAGAGTTGAGTGGGGATGTGGTGAGAATCATCCTTCAAATCCTTGATGGTGGCACTGATATCTGAATTCCCTCCAGGAATCTGGTATTAATTTTTTTAAAAAACAATTTATTGAAGTATATCATTCATACATGAACATACATAAACTATAAGTGTTCAGTAAACATTGTGAACTTACAAAACAAACATGCATAACATCATACAGGGCTCCCACACATCACACTCCCACTAACACTCTGCATTGTTGTGAAACATTTGTTAACAAACCATGAAAGAGCAGCATCAAAGTATTACTAGTAACTAGTCCATATCTTCCTCCCCTATACATTTTTTAAAAGGATTTATTTATTTATTTATTTACTTTTATCAATTTTACCTCCCCCCCGCCTGCCCGTTTTTGCTGTTTCTGTGTCTATTCACTGGGCAACTCTCTCTGTGTCCATTTCCTGCCCTCTCTTCTCATCCTTCTCCTCCTGTCTTCACTGGGATTTGATCCTCAGAACCTCTGATGTGGGAGAGAGGCATCCTACTGCCTGCACCACCTTAGTTCTTGGTTTTTCGGTGCATCTCGTCTTGGCTCTCCCATGTCACTCTCCTGTTACATCATCATCTTGCTTCGTGGCTCGTGGGGCCTGGTGGCTCACATGGGGCCTGGCGGCCCACACGCATTCTATATTTTTCTTTTTTTCTTTTTACTGGGAGGTCCCGGGGATCAAACCCAGATCCCACCATAAGGGAGATGGATGCCCAACCACTTGAGCCACATCTGTCCCCCTGCTATATCTCTTAAGGTTGACTAAAGATACCCAAAGTTACAGTCTTTTCCCATACAGGATGGTCATATAATAAATCAGGCTTAGTTTATCACCAGCATTCTAAAAACCAGACCTAGGGAGAAAAACTAGGTCTAGGGACAAATGCATGGTTTCTAATATAGCGAATGTTTAGCCTACCCTGATTATCACAAAATCAGGACAGCCTGGTATTGCTTTTGATTTACTATTTTCCTGGGTAGGTGCTCTTCTAGTAGCTTCTACTTGGCCTTTCCTACCATAATAGCCTTCACTCCACAATTCAGGGAACTAATATGGGGATTCTGCCAGTTGCTGAGTATGTCTATTCCAATTATGTATTCTGGACCTGGGGAAATAACCACAGAAGTCTGGGTAACCACTGGATCCACTGTGAGATGGACCTGAGCTAAAACTCCATCGATCACCTGACCTCCATAAGCCCCTACTCTGATGGAACACAGTGACATTTTGGGTCTCCTGGAGTTAATGTCACTTTTGAGCCAGTGTCTAATAATACCTGAAATGTCTAATCATTTCCTTTCCCCAGTGCACAGTTACCCTTGTAAAGGCCATAGGTCTTTTTGGTGAAAGCTGGGAGGAAGATTAACTGCATAAATTTTTGGCATTGTAACAGGAACCTTCCCCAAGGGGACCCGGCCTTCCCCTCATTTAAGGGCCTCTGGGTCTGTAAACTGACTCAAGTCTGGGAATTGATTAAGGGGCCATGACTCTCTGTTTCTGTAATTCAAGTTAGGTTTCTGTTCACTCAACCTATAACTCTTATGCTTATACAGGTCAAGTAGGAATTTAGTAGACTGTCCATCTATTTTGTTTCTAGGTACCCCATGATCTATTAGCCAATGCCATAGGTCTATACAACTCAGATTTTTTTGATTGCTGCGTTGAGTCTCCTTTTCATTGTGGTAACCACACCCACCTTATCTTTGGCAATTAAGTGCTGCCACTTACCGTCTGCTGGCCCAGGATCCCATTTTCCCCATAGTGTTTAAGGATCCTAGTTCCATAACAGCAGTTCCCACAGTAATATCTGACCTACAGAGAAGAGCAACCACAGAGCTCTTCAGGGAAGATGGAGTTAGTCTTACAAATTTATTCCTCACATTCCTAGTGAAAGGTGTTTCCTCTGGATAGTCCTGGAGTGGGTGGGCAGGTCTTAGATGGTAAATCCATTCTAACATTCCAATCTCTCTAAGCCTTTGGGTCCCCTCACCTACAGTATACCAGGGCAATTCTGGCATCTGGACTTCAGGCAGTGTCGGCCATCTTTCGGTCCGTGTTTCAGCCAGCCACCTGAACAAACTGTTAGAGCCCTTTTTTTAAAAAACAATTTATTGAAGTATATCATTTCATACATGAACACACATAAACTATAAGTGTTCAGTAAACATTGTGAACTTATAAAACAAACATGCATAACATCATACAAGGCTCCCACACATCACCCCCCCCAAACACCCTGCATTGTTGTGAAACATTTGTTAACAAATCATGAAAGAGCATCGTCAAAGTATTACTACTAACTATAGTCTGTATCTTCCTCCCCTATATATATATATTTCTTAAGGATTTATTTATTTATTTATTCACCCCTATCCATTCCACCC
>JAQZBX010101669.1:0-11239 GCA_029593785.1 Cabassous unicinctus
GAATATACTGAAGAAATTGTAAACATATATAAAAAGATAATGGAACTGATGGTGATGAATGGCACAATTCAAGAAATCAGAAATACACAGGAAGCACATAACAGCAGATTTGGAGAAGCAGAGGAAAGAATCAGTGATGCTGAAGACAGTACAGCTGAAATCAAACAGATAGTAGAACAGACAGATAAAAAGATAGAAAAATTCCAGCTTGGACTTAGGCAATTGAATGACGACATGAAACACACAAACGTAAGCATTATAGGCATCCCAGGGGGAGAAGAGAAGGGAAAGGGGGCAAAATGAGTGTCGGAGGAAATAATGGCTGAAAATTTGACAACTCTATTGAGGGACATAGACGTACATGCCTAGGAAGCACAGTGTACCCCAAACAGTATAAATCCTGACAGGCCTACCCAAAGACATATACTTGTCAAATTGTCCAATGCTCAAGACAAAGAGAGAATACTGAAAGCAGCAAGAGAAAAGAGATCCATCACATACAAGGGAAGCTTGATAAGAGTAAGTGTTGATTTCTCATTTGAAACAATGAAGGCAAGAAGGCAATGATGTAGTTAAGGTGCTAAAAGAAAAATTTCCAGCCAAGAATTCTCTATCCAGCAAAGCTGGCATTCAAAAATGAGGCAGAGTTCAAAATATTCCCAGATAAACAGAAATTATGAGACTGTCAATAAGAAACCTGCTCTTCAAGAAATATTAAAGGGAGTTCTGTAGGTTGAAAGGAAAAATCAGGAGACAGAGAGTTGGAGGAGAGTGTAAGAACAATGAAAATGATAAAAAGAGAAATAAAAACAACATATGGCATACATAAAACTAAAGAAAATATGGCTAAATAAGTAATTCCTTGACAGTAATAACATTGAATGCTAATGGATTAAACTCTCTAATCAAGAGACACAGATTGGCAGAATGGATAAAGAAATATGTCCTATCTATATGCTGTCTACAAGAAACTCACTTTAGACCCAGGGATGCAAGGAGCCTGAAAGTGAGTGGCTCAAAAACAATTTTACCTACAAACAATAATCAGAAAAGGGCAGGAGTAGCTAATCTAATATTGGACAAAATAGAAATTAAAAACAAAACTATTGTGAGAGACAAAGAAGGACACTATATAGTAATAAAAGAGGAAATCTATCAAGAAGAAAGAACAGTCATTAACATTTAAGTACATGAGGCAAACATTAGAAAAACTTAGTGCAGAAATACATGTCTCTATAATTCTAGTGGGGGACTTTAATACACCAGTATCACCATTAGAGAGAACATCTCGACAGAGGATGAATGAAGAAACTAAGACCTTGACTGATACATTAGAAGATCTGTACCTAATAGACATATACATAACATTACACCCAAATACAGTGGGATATACATTCTTCTTGAGTGTACATGGATCATTTTCCAGGATAGACCACATGCTAGGCCACAGAACAACTCTCAATGAATTCAGAAAGATTGAAAATATACAAAGTAATTTCTCTGACCACAAGGGAATGAAGCTGGAAATCAGTAAGGGGCAGAGAAGCAAATTAAGCACAAAGATATGGAAATTCAACAACAAGCTCATAGATAAACTTTGGGTCAAGGAGGAAATCACAAAATAAATAAGTAACTATCTTGAAATGAATGAAAATGAGAGCACAACAAGTAGAAAGAAGGAAATAACAACGATTAGAGCAAAGTTAAATGAAACTGAAAATAAGAAAGGACAACTGGCGGGGAGATGATGATGGACAACAGACGTCCTAAGGAAGGGAGAGAGTCTGCAGCAGCAGGCAGGATAATCCCATCCATCTTCCCCATGGGATATAAGCCCCCTCTCAATTGGAGGTGGAGTGGACATCACCATCCCAGACCCTCAGTATAGGGGGAAGACCTACAGACTAGAGTGGACTTACTTGTATTCTACTATAGACTTACTGTGATTCAAGCAAGGAAGAAATTACAACACTGATGTGGAGCCAGTGGCCACTGGAGGCTCTTGGGTCAGGGAGAGGGAAAAGCAGTTGTAATACAGGGCCTTTTTCGGGACTTGGGAATTGTCCTGAGTGACATTGCAATGACAGATATAGGCCATTTTACATCAGCATATAACATGCAGAACTATGTGGGAGAGAGTGTGGTCTACAATGTGAACTATGGTCCATGTTTAATGGCAAAGCCCCAGGATGCATTTATCTTTTGCAGGTGATGTGCCACACTAATGAAGGATGTTTATGTGGGATGGTGTGGGAGGTGTGGGGAGTGGGGCAAATGGGAATCCCTATATATTTTTGGTAACATTTATGTAATCAAGGTATCCTTTTAAAAATAAAAAATATATATTATAAAAGAAAAGAACTAGGAAAAATAAACAAAACCATTTGCTGGTTCTTTGAGATTAATAAAATTGACAAACCCTTAGCTAGACTAACAAAGAAAACAGAGAGAATAAGTAAATACATAAAATAAGGAACGAGGAAGGGGATATCACCACTGACCCCTCAGAAATAAAGAGTATCATGAGAGGATACTTTGAAAAACTGCATGCCAACAAGATGGATAATTTAGAGGAAATAGACAGATTCCTAGAAATACACAAGCAGCCTACACTGACTATAACCCATGCTTAGTGGCAATTCTCCAAATATGTTCATCAATTGTAACAAATGTACCACACTAATGAAGGATGTTGTTAATGTGGGAAAATGTGGGAAGGGTAGGGAGCGGGGCATATGGGAATCCTCTATATTTTTTATGTAATATTTATGTAATCTAAGTATCTTTAAAAAATACAAATGTATCTAAAAACTAAAAATAAATAACGTTATATCAAATGGAAAAATTAAAAAAAATAATAGTTAGAGATTTAATACACTATTCACATCAATAGATGGAAGAAGTGGACAGAGTATCAGTAAAGGACCAGAGAACTTGAGCAATGTGATAAATGAGTTAGACCTAACAGACATATATAGAGCCCTGCACCTCAAATCAGAAGGGTATACATTCTTCTCATGTGCTCATGGAACTTTCTCCAAGATAGACTACATGTTGGGTCACACAATAGGTCACAATACATTTAAAAAGATTGAAATTATACAAAGCACCTTCTCTGATCATAATGGAATGAAGCTTGAAATCAATAACAGGTGGGAAAGGGGAAATTTTGCAAATATATGGAGGCTAATTAACACAATCAGTGCATCAAAGATGAACTAGCAAGAGACATTAGTAACTCTCTCAAGAAGAATGAAAACAGGAACACAACATATTAAAATATATGGGGGAGTGGCTGTGGCTCAAATGGTTGAGCTCCAACCTCCCACATGGGAGGTCCTGATTTCAGTTACTGGTGCCTTCTGAAAAATCAAAAACAAAAACAAAAACAAAAACAAATGAGAAAAACTAACTCAGGGAAGCCAATGTGTCTCAGTGGTTGATGGCTTGCTTCCCATATATGAGGTCTCCGGTTCAATCCCTGGCCTCTGGTTCCTCAAAAAAATGTGAGGCAGTGAATGCTGTGCTGAGTGGGAAATTGTAGCCCTAAATGACTGCATTTAAAAAAGAAAAAGTAAAATCAAAGACCTAAATGAACACTAGGAGGAACCAAAAAGAGAACAATAAACTAACCCAAAACAAGCAGAAGGAAAGAAATAACAAAAATCAGAGCAGAAATAAGTGGAATTTAGAACAACAAAAATACAATAGAAAGAATCAACAAAAACAAATGTCACTTCTTTGAGAAGATCAATAAAATTGACAGTCCCTTAGATAGACTAACAAAAAAAAAAAAATAGAAGATGCAAATAAATAAAATCAGACATGAAACGAGAGGCATTACTACTGACCCCAGAGAAATAAAGTGGGTCATAAGAAGAAATTATGAAAAACTTTATGCCAACAAATTAGGCAACCTAGATAAAATAGTCAAATTCCTAGAAACCCGTGAATGACATTTCATTGAGAAGAAATACAAGGTCTTAACAAGTCAATCATAATTAAAGAGATTGAATGAGTCATTCAAAAATCTCCCAACAAATAAAAGTCCAGGGCCAAATGGCATCACAAGTGAATTCTACCAAACATTTTGAAAAGAATTAATGCCAATCTTGTTTAATCTCCTACAAAAAATTGAAGAGAGGGAAAATTACCCAACTCATTTTATGAAGCCAACATCACTCTAATACCAAAATCAGATAAAGAAACTACAAAAATAGGAAAGTATAGACCAATCTGTCTAATGAATATATATGAAATATTTTCAACAAAATATTTGCAAATAAAATCCAACAATATATTTAAATAATTATACACCATGATGAAATCAATTTTATTTCTGGTATTCAAGGTTGGTTCAACACATGAAAATCAATGAACATATTACACCACATTAACATATTGAAGGAGAAAAAGCACATGAGTATCTCAATTGATGCACAAAAAGGCATTTGATAAAATTCATCATCCTTTCTTGATAAAATCACTATGAAATACCAGAATAGTAAGAAAACTCCTTAACATGATACAGGGCATATATGAAAGACCCACAGCCAACATCGTACTCAAAAGGGAAAGTTTGAAAGGTTTCCCTCTAAGATCAAGCACAAGACAAGGATGCAAACTGTTACCGCTGTTATTCAACAATGGGCTGGAAGTTCTAGCTAGAGAAATTAGACCAGAAAAAATAATAAATGTCATCCAAAGTGGAAAAGAAGTTAAATTCACTATTCATAGATGACATGATTCTATATTTAGAAATTTCTAAAATTTTATGAGAAAGTTACTAGAGCTAATAAATGAGTTCAGTAATGTGGCAGGATACAAGATCATCATGTAAAAATCAGTAAAGTTTTTATATACTAGTGATGAACAATTTATGGAAAAAATCAAGAAATAATTCCATTTACAATAACAACACAAAGAATCAAATATGTAGGAATTAATTTAACCAGAAATCGAAAGGACCTGTTCTAAGAAAACTACAAATCAAAGCTAAAAGAAATCAAGCCATATCAATGTGAGGCTCTGAGATGGGCTTGTTAGATTTGTAGATTCTTATTGGCCCCTCAAAAATCAGTAGTTAATCTTAGGGAAAGAGTAGGCTCCAAAAACTTGTTTCACTTTTATGGTTTCCATCAATTCCAGATCTTGGCATTGTAATTGTCACTGTCTTATTAGGTCTTCAGGGTTTTTGAGATATGTGTTTTATATTCTGCTCACTGATTTTGGCTGCTCATTGTTGGAATGTTTTTTCAAATTACCTAGACAGTTATTACAAATAGATTTGAATATAATATATATTTTTGTCTTATATTCTTTAAATTTTTTAAAGTTTACATACAATAAAATGTACTATTTGGTATAAAGTTCTATGAGTTTTAGCACTTGCACAATTTTTGTAACCACCACAACAAACATGATACATAAAAATGCCATTCACAATCCACCCTCCAAAATGTACTTGTGTTGGTTCTCTGTAGTCAAACTTTCTTCCACATGCCTAATATGTGGCAAACACTTCTCTGTTCTCCATCCCTTTGGCTTTATCTCTTCCAGAATGCCATAGAAATAAAATCATACATCATATAACCTCTTGAGCCTGACTTATTTCATTTTTTATATTGCATAATTCATCCAGATATATTCCATGTAGTATTCCATTGCTTGGATATATCACAGTTAATTGCTGTATCAACTGTTAAATAATTTCTTGGTTGTTTGAAATTTTTGGTATTTGTGAATAAAAGTGCTATACACGTTTGTGTATGGGACATTTATTTTTTTCTAGTTTGGAGTAAATATGAATGATGCTGCTACAAATATTCAAGTACAGGCATTTGTATAGATATAGCTTTTCATTTCTCTAGGGTAGCTTCCAACAACTGAGACAGTTTGGCAAAATGGTGTCACCTTAAATACAGAAGAAGCAGCCAAACTGTTATCATAGTAGTTGTACCATTTAACATTCCCACCAACAATGAATAAAACATCCAATTTCTTTGCACTCTTGTCAATATTTGTTATTATCATTTTGTTTTCAGTTTAACCATTCTAAAAAAGAGTAGTGATATCTCATTATGGTTTTCATTTGCATTTCTCTGATAAATTATTTTCTTGTGTGTATTTGACATCTGTGTATATCTTATTTTGTTGTCTGCTGAGATCTTTTGCCCAATTTTGATTGGGTTATTTGTTTCTTTATCAGGAATTACTATTTTATAAAATTTTATTGAAGTATTAATTCATACATGTCCATACATAAACAATAAGTGTATAGTAAAATTTGTGACCTGACAACACAAACATGCCTATCATCATACAAAGCTCCCATACATCACCACACCAACACCGTGCATTGTTGTGAAATATTTGTTAACAACTAAGAAAGAGCATTATCAAAATATTACTACTAAATATAACCCATATCTTACATTTGGTGTATTTTTTCCCAAACCACCCAGTTATACCACTCTTTATTAGCATTATCATGTATTTGTTATAATTCATCAGAAAACATTCTCATACTTCTTCTCTTAACCACAGTCAATCTTCCACCACAGGATTTTATGTATTATACATTCCATGATTTGCACAATTCATTCAAAATGTACACTCAGTGGCTCTCATTTTCATCAAAGAGTTGTGCGATCATCACCTCAGTAAATTTTAGAACGTTTTCATTACTCCAAAATGAAAAAATCCCATAACCCCTTATATGCCACTATTGTTGACCATTAGAATTGATATAATATCTTTTCCACCACTGTTGCAAAAATATTACAATATTGCTGTTGACTATCATTCATAAGTTACAATAGTGGTAAGTGTCCCATGTATTACCACAGTCTTAACACTTTTTAGAAGAACATTCTTATATTTATATTAACCACAATCTTCATTCACCACAGGAAACACTGTATTATATAGAAACTAGATTACTGTCTTTCTTCCTTTCAATTGAGATTTATGTACACACACTACTCTTTCAGCCACAATCACATTTATAAATCATCAGTGTGTTATACTCACTATGTGTTATTCTCAACTCTATTCATTTCCACACTTTTACAATAAACATTATTAAAAATTCTACGTACATTAAGAATCACGTCCCATTCTCAGCCCTCATTCTCTCTCCTAGTAAACTATACTCTAGAGATTACCTCTGTGAGCTTACTCATCACATTTAGTTCATATTAGTGGGGCCATACAATATTTGTCTTTTTATGTATGGCTTATTTCACTCAACATAATATCTTCAAGGTTCATCCAGGTTGTCATATGCACCCTGACTTCATTGCTTCTTACAGCTGAATAGTATTCCAAGTATGTATATATCACATTTTGCTTAGCCATTAATCACTTGATGGACACTTTTGCTGATTCCAGATTTTAGCAATTGTGAATAATGTTGCTATGAAATTAGGTATGAAAAATGTCAGTTCACATCCTTCCTTTAAGTTCTTCTATATATATATTCTTAGTAATGGAATTTCTAGATCATATGGAATTTCTATATTCAGCTTCTTGAGGTAATAAACAATCTTCCACAGAGGTGGCACCATTCTGCATTCCTATCAACAGTCTTTCACTGTGGATGAGTGTTCCTGTCTCACCTCATTCACTTCAGCACTTGTAGTTATCTGATTTCTAAATAATGGCCATTCTATAAGGTGGAAATGGTATCTCATTGTAGTTTTGAACTGCATTTCCCTAATGGTTAGGGGTGTTGAACACTTTTTTCATGTGCATTTTGGCCTTTTGTATTTCATCTTTGGAAAGAAGTCTCTTCAAGTGTTTTGCCCAGTTTTTAATTGGGTTGCTTGTCTTTTAATCACTGAGTTGTATGATTGTTTCATTTAGCATGGAGATCAAATCGCTTTCGGGTATGTGCTTCCTAAATATTTTCTCTCGTTAAGTAGGATACCTTTTTTACTTTCTTGTCTAAGTCTTTTGAAGAACAAAAGTGTTTACTTTTAAGGAGGTACCATTTGTGTATTTTTTCTTTCATTGCTCGTGTTTTTGGGTGTAAGGTTTAAGACACTACTGCCTACTATAAGGTGTTGAAGGAGTTTCCTGACATTTTCATTGAGGAGTTTTATGGTTGCTACTTTTATATTTAGGTCTTTGATCCATTTTGAGTTAATTTATGTATAAGGTGTGAGATAGGGGTAATCATTTTTTTTTTGTTGTGGATATTCTGTTTTCCCAGCACAATTTTTTTAATAGATGATTCTGCGCCAGCTGGCTGGACTTTGACAGCCTTGTGAAAAATCACTTGACCATAGATGTGAAGGTCTATTTCTGAGTTCTCATTTCAGTTCCATTGGTCAACATGTCTATCTTTATGCCAGTACCAAGTGGTTTTTTATCACTGTAGGTAGGTAATACACTTTAAAGTCAGGAAGAGAGAGTTCTCCAAATTTGTTCTATATTTCTAAGGAAATTTTTGGCTATTCAGGACCCTTACCATTCCAAATAAATTTGATAATTGGCTTTTCCATTTCTGCAAAAAGGCTGTTGGGATTTTTAATGGGATTGTGTTGAATCTGTAAATTCGTTTGCATAGAATTGACACGTGAATTATATTTAGTCTTCCAATCCATGAGCATGGAATATCTTTCCATTTATTGAAGTCTTCTTTGTTTTCTTTTAGCAATATTTTGTACTTTTCTGAATACAGGTTTTTATGTCTTCACTTAAGTTTATTCATAAATATTTTATTTTTTGATATCTTAAATAGAATATTTTTTTTATTTTCTCCTCAGAGTACTCATTAGTAATGATAGAAATGGTACTGATTTTACATTTTAACCTTGTATCCTGCCAATTTGGCGAAGTCCTATAGTTTTTCTTTCAGCTTTGTTGTGGATTTTGGAGGATTTTCTTGATATAGGATTATATATCAGTGAACAGAGAAAGTTTACTTCTTAATTTCTTATTTGGGTGCCTTTTATTTCTCTTTCTTGTCTATTTGCTGTAGCTAGAGCTTATAGTAAAATATTGAAAAACATTGGTAACAGTGAGCATACTTGTCTTATTCCCAATCTCAGCAGGAATGCTTTCAGTATTTCACCATTGAGTAAAAGGTTAGCTGTGGGTTTTCATATGTGCATTTTACCATGTTGCAAAAGCTTCCTCTTATACATATGTTTTGTATATTTTTATCAAAAAAGATGCTGTGTTTGTACATATTCCTTTTCTGCATGAATAGAAAGGATCATGTGATTTTCCTTCTACAATTTATTAATGTGATTTATTACAATAATTGATTTTGTTATGGTGAACCAACCTTGCATACCAGCAATGCAACCCACTTGATCATGGCTGTATAATTCTTTTAATATGCATTTGGATTCATTTTCCATGAATTCTGTGGATAAATTTGAATCTATATTCATTAGATAATTGGAATTGGTGTGATGAAGACTTCTATTTCTTCTAAGGGCAGTGTAGGCTGTTCATGTGTTTCTAGAAATTTGTTCATTTTGTCTAGTTCATTGACATCCAGTTGTTCATAGTCTTATTATCTCTTTTATTTCTGTGGGGTCAGTGATTGTTCTATGGATTATATATTTACATATATAGGCATATACATTTTTCACACTACTTAGAGTTAATAATTTACAACTTTAATAAATTACAGAAACTTTACTAACTTGTAAGTCTCTTTATCGGGAGGCAAGATGACATTGGTTTAGGAGGGAACTCGCTGACTCACTCTCTTAGGAAGGCTGATTAGGGACAGGGTCCTGCCCAGGGGTCTGTGCTGTGGGCACATGGAGTGAGAACCTTGGGGACATATATCTGGAGGGAGCTCGACAGCGTGGATTGCTTGGGAGAGATTCATGAGCTTTAACCCTGCCTGTGGTGCTTAACACAGATGGTTGAGCCCCACCCTCAGGGAAAAAGGCTGGTTTGAACCGCGACTCCTGCTGGCAACCCGGTAAGAGGGAGCATTCTCTGAGAGTGGGAGGGTTCTGGCAAAGGGTTGAGAGGGGTATGCTTTCTGTGGATTTGGCTGCCAGGAATCCCTTGCAGCTTTTGGGAACAAAATAGCTGGCTTGAAACAGCACCAGGCAGAGGGGAGTGGCGAATCTGCTGAGGAAGTTGATTTACCTAGCTGCCCAAGGATACACCCCAACTCCTGCCGGGAACCCGGTGAGAGGGAGCATTCTCTGAGAGTGGGAAGGTTCTGACGGAGGGTGGAGAGGGGTTTCCTTTCTGTGGATTTGGCTGCCTGGACACCCTCAAAGCTTTGGGAAGCAGATAAGCTGGCTTGAAGCAGCGCCAGGCTGAGGGGAATGGCTAATCTACTGAGGAAGCCTGATTTACCCAGCAACCAGGTGACACTGAGACTTGGCTCCAGAGAGGGCGGAGTCAGCCAATTTTATCGTTATGCACTGACTAGCATCAGAGCTTCAGCTCCCCTGGGGAGGCCAGGAAGTGGGAAGTGCTTGATTGGTTTCCATGAGCCTAGTTAAGGTCCCCTCGGTGAAAGGGATGGTCTAGAAGAGGACTTCTTTTGGGTCCCTTATTTCACCAAAAAAAAAAAAAAATACAGTCACTTTGAAAAATAAAAAATGGATTTTTCTTTTCAATTTAGTTTAATAGCTAAAATCTGCTTCAACACTTGCAGATACAACTTTGCAGAGCAATTGATTGAAAAACACAAGCAGGCTGAGAGGTTCCACAAGGGCCTAAGAAAGAACCCTGTTCTTCGTTAGCTTTCTTTGACTGTTTGCTTGTGTGGTTGTTTGGTTTTTCTCTGTTTATTTGTTGTCGTTTGCTTTTCTTTCCTCCTTTCTTTCCCCCCATTCTATTTTCTTTCTTTCTTTTTTTATTTTTATTTTTTAAATTAGGTGCTGATAGCTTGTCTCTTCTTTGCTGTGCTTCTTCTTCAGTGATTTTCCATTCTCTGTCTATATTGATTTTGTCTCCCAAGCTATCTCTTTTCCGTCCTTCATCATTCTGCCATCTACTTTCTGTTGTCTTCCTTACATACAACGTTTCTTCATTAGCCCACAACTTCAAGGGTGTCAATTTCTATTCTATCTATTGTGTTTCCTTCTTTTTTTATTAATATTAACTTTTCCTTTCAGCGCTTTCTTTACTCTTTCTCTCCCTCCTCATCATTCTAGCCTTCTAATTCATTATATATATATTCCTCTATCTGGTTTTCCAGTCCATTGTAGGTACTCCACTTTTTTTCCTATTACTCTACACTGCCTACGTG
>JAQZBX010101670.1:0-11239 GCA_029593785.1 Cabassous unicinctus
CTGGTTGTGTCCTTACATCTGAGGTGGGTCTCTTGTAGGCAACGTATAGACGGCTCATATTTTTTTATCCATTCTATCAGTCTAAGTCTTTTGATTGAGGAGTTCAAGCCATTACCATTCAGTGTTATTACTGTAAAGTCATTACTTACTTCATCCATTTTGTCCATCAGCTCTCTGTTGTCATATCCTTCTATTGCCTGAATTCTTAACCTTTAGTTTACCCTTCCTAATAATCTTCATCTCTAAACTCTTTTCTAAATCTTTCACCCTTATTTTTTCTTTTCAGGCTGCAGCATCCCCTTTAGTATCTCTTGTAAATCTCGTCTTTTTAGTAACATATTTCATCAGTTTTTGTTTGTCTGTGAAGACTTTGAACTCATTCTCATTTTTGAAGGGCAGCTTTGCCAGATACAGAATTCTTGGCTGGCAGTTTTTCTCTTTCAGTACCTTAAATGCATCATACCACTTTTTTCTCTCCTCCATGGTTTCTGATGAGAGGTCAGCACTTAATTTTATCGCGTTTCCCTTGTATGTGATGCTTTGCTTTTCTCTTGCTGCTTTCAGAATCCTCTCTTTTAATCTGATATTTGTCATTCTGAATAGTAGGTGTCTCGGGATAGATCTATTCAGGTTTATTCTGTTTGGGGTGCGTTGTTCTTCTTGGATATTGATATTTATGTCCTTCATAAGGGTTGGGAAGTTTTTGGTCATTATTTCCTCAAACATTCTTTCTGCCCCTGAGAATAAGTTGAACCAAATATCAAAGAAGAGCTGTGGAAAAAAAGAAAGAAAAAGCAGTAGACAAGAGAGAGTAATTGGCCATCAGAGTAAATTCACCAACATAATCCTATGCCTAGACATCAGCAAAAAAATTACAAACCATACTAGGAAACAGGAAGAGAAGGCTCAGCCAAAAGAACAAACCAAATATCTTCAAGAGATACAGGATTTAAGACAATTAATCAGTGATAATCATACAGCTCGCCTAAATCATTTCAAAGAATTTAAAGAAATTCTTTAAATGACTAAAGAAATAAAGGGTATTAAGAAGACACTGGGAGAGCATAAAGAACAATTTGAAAGCCTGCAAAGAAAAGTAACAGATCTTATGAGAATGAAAGACACGATGAATGAGATTAAAAATATGTTAGAGGCACGTAAGAACGGATTTGAATTGCTTGAAGACAGAATTAGTGATTTCAAAGACAGAACATCTGAACTGGAAAAGACAGGAGAACAGGAAGAGAAGAGAATGGAAAAAATGGAACAGGGTCTCGAAAAATTGAATGACAATGCACAACACACAAACATTTGCATTATTGGTGTCCCAGAAGGAAAAGAGAATGGATAAGTGGCAGAAAGAATATTCGAGGAAATAATGACCTTTCACTATTTTTTTATCTTTTTTTTTTTCTTTTTCTTTTTTGCTCCCATACCTTACCCACTCTTCTCTCCCTTCTTTGCTTTTGGCCTTATAAATTTCTGTTGTTTTCTATTAAGATGTCTCACATTGGCCGCTACTCAGATCCTCTCCAAAGAGACATATTTCTTCAATTTCTCCCACATTCAGCATTCAGAAAGTTGCTTTGTTTTGCTTTGCTTCTCCAGCAGTGGTTGCTTCTCTCTTTAATAAAGTTACTTCTCTTGTTTTGGTAAATAGTGTAGGGTTTAAGTTAATGGTAAGTCCATTTTTGTCACAACATTTGGTGATGCTTTCATTTATTAATTTCCCAGTAGTTTGACCAACAGTAAGATAATATTCAAGATCACATTCCATATTCAGAAAATTACACAAGAGATTAACATTTAAGAGAATTTTCATACAAGAATTAAATAGATTGGACAGTAACTCTTTCTGTAAGCCAAAGGCAGGTCCGATTCAGATCAAAGCTTATAGGCTCAAACCTTCCATGACGGACTGGCTCCATTTCTACATGGTGAGTCGATAGGCATCAAATGACCTCAGAGTTCCTGGGACTGCACTCTGACATCAGATGCCCTCAGGAAAGCTCCTTCTTAGAGTAGTGAAGGGTGCTTAAGAGGGGGAGTCAGGGCTATCACTAACCAGCTATGTCATCTTGAGCTGCTTTTGTCACCTATCTGGACCCCAATTTTCTCATCTACTAAATAAGGAAGCTGAGTTAAGATGACCTCTTAAGGCCTTTCTTTATCTACTGTTCAATGAGACAGTGATGTTATAACTGGAGCAAAAATGAATAGAGGAGAGCCAAATCAGATTTATTTCAGAAATATAATTAATTAACAGAGAAGTAAAATTCTGCTGACCAGACTATAGGGATTTTCTGGAACTGTCTCAATGTAAAATATTTTTATCTATTTTCCCCATAAATAATATATAGGTATTTATATCAGACCAGGTAGCCTGATTTGGGACTCAGAATATTTGCACCCCATAATTGTATTTATTCTCTGCATATGCTTCACTGAAGTTCCTAGTTTGACTAGGCTGCATTCCTGAGGCACTTTGCTCAGTGCAGAAAACTGTCTGAAGTGGGCCCTGTCTCATATATTTTTCTGAATGGGAAATTTGTGTTCTTGGGTTCATTTTGCCATTCTAACCATTGATGAAAATTGAAATTGAAATTCCTTTTTCTTTTATTTCCTAAGACTTAGTTTCCAACAGGAAGCAAAAAGTAATTTGATAGGAATGATATGGCCACTCACAAATCTACCTAATTACCTCAGACCAGATTAAACTATCACATAGTTTCCAAAGTCTAAGTAGAAATTGTCACCTTTGCAAGAGCATTAGATAAGAGCTAATTGGTGGCATCATAATCCACCATCAGCTAAATGCCTGATTAGCCAGAAACTAAGTCCTGTTGGAGTAGTCCCATAATGAATTGGGGAGAACAGCTAATTAGGGAAGAGACAGTTTTCTGTTTACTTACAAACATCCCAGCATTGAGCCATGATTAAGAGCTTAAAGGTTAATTATGGGAAAATGGGTTTTTAAAAAACTTTTTAAAATAGGATAATCCCCTGTATTTTGGGAGTTATGCCTTTACTTTCTATTGTTGATGAGTAAGAGAAGTGCAGTTTAGAATTGAATGAGGATTCAGAATATTTTCACTATGTGTAAGGGTATTCAAGCTTGAGCAGAATCCACAGGCTTTTTTCCTAACTTCCCATGGACTCACCTGGCTTAGATCACTCGACCATCAGGGCTTCACTCTACTTTCATGTTAATGCTGAGAAATGACGCTCAGACACAAAATAGTGAGTACAACTTTTCTTAGTCCTCGAGCCAAGCAAATGCAAAGTAGATTATATTTGAAATTATTTTACAATGTGTGACAATTTTGTTCCCTCCATTTCATCAAGCTAGCTTGTTATTAATGAGTGACAGGTGGCTTTGTTCAACGTGAATTGCGCCTTTGGTTAGACTTTTAGAGGAGGGGCCATTTGTCAAGTGCAGCAGCTCTCTTCATAAGTATTCTCAACAGTTGTCCAGAATCTAGATGTTACACAATGGCTGAGGAATGCTCGTATTGAAATGGAAGGTAAGTTGACAAATCAGGGGGAAGAAATTAGCCAACACATAAAGAAATTTAATGAGAAAGAACCTTTTCTTTCTTTTTTCCTCTCCACGTTACTAGTTCTCTGTCTCCCTCCCCCTGTAGAATTTTAATATTGTGGTAATGCCAAGGGATTAAAGGTAACAGACATAAAAGAATCATTTGTGCCCTTTTCCCAATCCCACAGATCTCTATTGGCTGCAGACCTTGAACATGACACTGCAATTTCCTGGTGCCACACATGAGTAATAAGCAGCTGTTTCTGAAACTGTGGTTTGGAGAAGGCAGCACTAAGTTATTTTTTAACTTAATTGTAATTTTTGATTGGTATGCAAGAAAGTAAATCAAATAAAGTCTGTTGTCTTAAGTCTGCAAGAAAGCCATAGGCCTCAAATTCCATTGTTGACCATCTTGACCAGAATAGAAGAGGGGGGGAAAGTGTGTATCCCTGAGCTGAAAGTTCAACCAGGCAGCTTTAGAAGGGTGAGCATATTTGGTATACTTGCCAGCTGGCTGAATCGTGAAAAGTGATATTTGACAGTCCCTTGAGTTCTAGAAGTACCTAAAATGACAGTGAAAAAAATTTATAGAAAGACTTCAAAAGTGAAGAACAGCAAAATCTGGAAGAAGGTATCAGTTTGATGTTACATATTTGTCTTTGTCCGAGAGTGTTAAAAAATAACACACAATTTTAAGTTATAAATGGAAATGTGTATTTTTTAAACACCCATTTGGTGTAGTACCTCTGAAATAGTTACATATAGACATATAGTAAATAAATCAGACCTGTACTTTCCTTAGTACAAGAAATTAAGTTTAATGGAAAACAGAAATAAACTCGTTTACCCTATTTTGAACATCTGCCTTTTCTCAAGGAGATAGAGCAATTTGGTATATGGAGAAGGTGGAGGAGGTTGAGTGCAGGAGAGTGAGGAGATGGGGGAAGAGCTACATATGTTTTCTTCTAATTACTTTGTCATGATTTTGTTCATGTAGACATGCACTTTGGGGGAAATAAGTGGAGAGATAAGCTAAACCTCATCTCAGAGGTCTATTTCACCATCACTCGTGACACATCCAAATGACCACCTGATTAACTAAAACCACCAGCCTTCTAGTGCTGAAGATAAAGTAGCCTTCTAACTTTTGGCAGATTGTTATAAAGTTATATTAACCCGCAATTAGTTTAATTACAAATAGGAAAGGAGTAAGAAAGAATTTCCAGGTGTTGCTAAGGTGTTATCTTACGTGGGCGATTCTAATCAGGTTTGAGGTGTGTTTAATGTCTTCCCCTAGCATTTTGGCCTTGGTAAAAATAAGTATGCTCAGACAAGCCCTGTGCTCTTATTTACAGCAATGTCAAGGGAAATGGATCTGATTCCTTTAATTTCCACTGATCCCGTCCAAACAGAAAAACAATTTAATGCCTTTAAAAAATGACATATGAACCTCATACCTTTATTTTCCCCTGCTGTAAATTTAAAGTGTCTGAAAGGAGGAGTGGGTCTAAATGGTAGAAATTTTGTTTAGTTTAAGATAAGCTAATAATGAGCTCTTATTTATTAATCACTTGCTCTGAGTTAGACACTATGCTCAGTACTTTCAATAGATTAGATCTGGTGGTTACCTTAATCTTGGAAGGTAGATATTATCCTAATCTTTCAGCTGAGGAAACTGAGGCTTAGAGAGGATAAGTAACTTACAAAGTCTCACAGCTGGAAAGCAGATGAGCTAGAATTTGTACTCAGATCAGCCTTGTTTTTCCTACTCTCCCCACTGCTTCCCAGCACCCAAGACAACTAACCTTGGGGGAGGTATCCATAACTCTGTAATGTTAGCCTCTCTTGGAGACTTTCTAATGAGTTAAACTGCTACACACTGGTAAAATATACCCAAGTTGTTGAGAAATAAAACCTGTACTGTTAGATTTTTTAAAAATAAGTTTTGGCCAGTTTTACTAGGGAAAGATCTTTTGTAGTTTACTTTGTCCTAGTCTGTCCTGGCTTGCTTTCAGTGATATTAGGATCCCCTATTTAAACTCTGGCCTGGATACATAGTCTGTAGAACTTTTCCATGCTGGGCACCTCTGAGGGCAGTTGCCACTGTAGTGAGACAAACTAGTAACAGTAGACAAGCCAGAGTTCTTTTGTCTACTTCACTCAGGGCTGTGCACTTATTTGGCTTTGCCAACAGTCGTTGTCTGGGACCATTGACATCCTGGCAGCTTTTTTCTACTCTTCATTCCCACTTGGGGCCTGAAAGTGGTATAGTGGTAGAGTCCTCGAGTTTTGGTCTTCTTTGAGATCACCATATTCCTAGTGTTTGTAGAATATGGCTCCAACCTCAAGCCCCACCGAGATGGGCTAAAAAACAGGAGAGAAAGAGGAAAGGCCTTGGGCTGGGGACACTTGATTAAATTTTGAACAATTATCCAAAGTAAAGATGTATCTGATTTTTAAAAAATAACCCTAGGAAATGTCATGCCTGGAGCCCACTTCTTTGTACTGAGGAAACCCCTAAACTAAAAGCCAGAACAGCTGGATTCTGTTCCCAGTGCTGCTAGTAACTGTATTCAAAGACACAATTTAAAGCTTCTAAATATCACTGAGTGTCCCTAGAAAATCTTAAGTATAAAGTTTTCCATTTTATAATATTAAAAGAGTGCTTGTAAAGTCTAAAATAAACTTACAGAATATTACCTTATTTTTCTGGAGGAAAACTTCCAGCAGCTTCAGCCCTTTGGAACATGTGGCCATGAACCTAAGCTGACAAATAGAATGAGCAAATAATCAAACATAAAGAAGCAAAAAGGGTCCCCGAACAGCTGAGCTGCCATGTAGTCCATGCACTCTTTATGCTTCTCCCTAAATCACACAACAAAATTATTGAAAATGTTTGTAACACAAAGACAGCCCTAATGTATGACTGCTGACAGACAAGGGAAAAGTCAGAAAAGCATCCTAGGTCTGTCAGCAAGAACTTAGGTGCCTGGCAGAGAGGAGACATTTAAGAAAAGTTTGACACTCAATATTTGCCCTCAAGCAACTTCTGTTTTCTTAAGTTGACTCATATAAAATTGCCAATTTTATAGATGAAAATAGTCAAATGTCATCAGTTTTATATGTTCAACCTGTAATTGGATAAGTAAAACAATCACATGCTGCACAATAGCATAGAGTACAAAATGGCATCAGGTTCTATATTAAATTTTATGATGTAAAGGTTTCAGTAACTAAGGAGAAACACCAGAGATCAGTCACAGCTGAAGTAGCCAAAGATGGCTTTCCAGATCAAGCCAGAATAGGTTTGAGCTATGAAACCTAGATGAAATTTAAATGTGCTCAGGAAGGAAGAGAGAACTCAAGAAAATGATATGAGTAAAGGCACAGGAGCAAGAGGAAGCATGTTCTATAGAGGGAAAAGTTTGCTCACAACAGAAAATAAATATTGAGAAATGGAAAATGAGTTTGAATAGGTAATATGGAATCAGATTATGAAGACACTTGCACACCAAGCAAAATGTAAGTTCCAGTTCTGTCCAACTCACTCTTGTATCTGGGACATAGTAATTCAAAATAATTTTGTTTCATAAATGAGTGAAGAATTTTTATTAATGACAAAATAAGAATTCACTGAAAAGTAATTCGCTGAATGTTTAAGGGAAGACATGTATGTTATGAAAGTGATGTTTAAAGGAAAAAGATTGGCACGAGGAAATGAAACTAGAAGATTATTTCATTAATCTAGAGGGGAATGATGAGAACATGGGATAGTATGGAGAAAAGAGACTTGTACTAGAAACATTTACAAGAGAATCAACATGAACTTGGAAATCATAATATTCAGTGAAAGAAATACAATCATAAAATACCACACATTATATATTCCATTTATATTAAATATCCAAAGTAGGCAAATTTATAGAAATAGTATATTAACAGTTGCCTAGGATTAGAGGTGGGGTGAGGTAGAGTGAAAAGGGGAATGACTTCTAATGGACATAAGTTGGGGGGAGGAGGGATGAAAATATTCTAAAATTGATTATGGCAATGTTACACAATTCTGTGAATTTTTTTAAAACCAATGAATTGTATACTTTAAATAGGTGGATTGTATGGTATCTGAATTATATCTCAATAAAGTTATTTGATGAGAAAATGAGCCACTCATTGTAGACTCCATAAGTACCAGTTTGCTTCTCACTGAAATAACAAAAATGGCCACTAACACCATTATTTATTTTATATTATTTTAGAAGTGCTGGGTAATGCAATAAGACATGAAACATAAATAAGATATATAAATATTAGAATGGAAGGAATCAGTTCATACCCTTTGCCCCAAAGAACTCTCCTAGGTAGAGAAAAAGCTATATGCACAAGATGTTCATCTTCTCCTTTAGCTCCTTGATGTTAGCTCTCATGTCCTCCTCAAGGCCTCTTCGCTTCAGCCTCAGTTCCTTCAAACAACCTTTTCTCACTGTTTTCCAGACTGTTCTATATACTGTTGTTTTCCTCTTAATGGATTATAGTTTGTTAGTGCCTTTCTTTAACTTTAGTTGTTTAGGGAAGAGTGAAATAAGAAAAGCCAAACTCAGCTAAAGTATTATTACTACAATTTAGAAATAACTCTATGACACATTGGAAAGTATTCACTGGTGGTCGGGTGTATGGTTTGGTAGTGGTTATTTCTTAGAGAGTATGTATTATGTGTTGGTATTAGGAGCATGTCTTACTGGGATTTACTGGAGTTTACAGTTCCTGAGAGAACATAAATAAAGGAGATCTAGCCATGGCTTACTAAAGTAGTGGAGAGGAGAGCAAGTTAAAGAGATTTTTCTGTTCACTTTTTATATTTTAATGTAAAAACAATGCACTTAATTACTTTGTTAAAGTGAAAAAAAAAATCGCAGCTATATACAAGGTGAAAGACTTGATTCTTCTTATGCCCCTCTCTCAAAATAACTATATTTATTTTTCAAATGTCATGGGATTCTTCCCTGATTTTAAAAAATCACCTCAGTTTTTAGCTCCAGTATTAATGTATACTTACATTTTATTGCAGAAAACATGACTGAATTCTTTTATTTTTGTATTATCAATTAAAGTATTATCAATTATTATTACTTACCTTGACACTGTAATTTCTTTTTAGTTATGATTTATTACATTTCCCTTGTATGTTATTTTTATGTAAAATTGTCACTTTAACCCTGTATTTATTTTGGAAAAAAAATCCAACTATTTAAGGTTTTTCCAAATGAAATTTAATCTTCATTCTCTTTTTTCCCAAATCCCAATATATATGTGTACACATTAATGAGAGAGAAATAAAGGCAAATTTTGTCATTAGTGTGTGAATTGCTGAAGTTTGTGAAGACTATACAGTATTAATTAAATGAGAAGGGATCTGATTGACAGTGGTTTCCAAACTCAAAGATGTGTCCAGGTGACATCAACGTGCAAGGCAGAGGCAAAGCACTTGGGCATGGCAGAGAGAATGTGCCTCACCTGGGGCAGGCAGCCCCCAGTCAGCCATGATCATCATCACATTGGAATTCAGGCCTAGCTTTACTAAATCTTCCGGTTTTTCAATAGAAGACAGAAAATCTGGATTTTTATATGAAAGCTCTCAATTTTTAAATTGGCTCTTTTTAAAAAGTGTTCAAGATTAAAAAAAAAAAATACAGGTTAAATATGGCCCTAGGACAGCCAATTTGCAGCCTCTTTATGTTATTATACTTAACATTAGCCCAAGAAACTTATTTTTCTACATTTACTCTACGCTTTTTGGGGATATGGAAAGAAAACGATGGCATTGATTCATCAGAGAAAAGATATTATTGAATTTACAACATGAAATTCTACATTAATATACTCTGTGCTTTTCATATCTATTTTGGGAAATCCATCACATTCATTCTACTACACCATAACTGTGAAGTTGATCTATGAAAGTAGGGTCCCCCATATGTTGGTCCTCAATCTCCTACACCACACTACAAAGAAAGGAATACAAAAGAAATTTCAGCATCTTCGTTTTCCAACCTCCAGTGGTTTATACCAGAGAGTTCTTTCTCAGAGTTGCTGAGAAATTATAATTAGAGGTTTTCCTGTTGTGTAAAGGAAAGGATTCCAGTTTTCCTGCATCTGCAAGACTTCTGTTCTCAACGAATTTTCTTCCCTGTCCCATTTCTCTTTCTGCAGGTGATAGAGGGAAAGCTGGCTCCGTTCTTGGGCAAGGTCATTAAATTTGCCACCTCACACGTGTACAGCTGCAGTCTGTGTAGCCAGAAGGGGTTCATCTGTGAAATCTGTAACAATGGAGAGATCCTATACCCCTTTGAGGATATTTCAACAAGCAGGTACAGAATATCTTGTCTTATAAAAGAATACCTTAAGATGTTGCATGCTGTTTTATTTGGCCAGAGCAGGCCAACTTTTAGTCAAGTACTGTATCTCTGTCTTCTAGCCTGAATCAGGTTTCCCTTATACTTGGAGAACATTTTTTACCCTTTGGTTTCTTCAATTTATTTCTAACCCTTACCTCACTATGATTATCTAGAATGAGATAACAGAGTTACAAGGAAACACCCCCTAGCTCTGCCTTTTTAGGTAACAGTGTTCAAATTCATTTTTAGAATGAAGATTGGGGAGGAAGAATCCTTACAACCTTTTCAGAGCCACATGAAAGGCAATGGGAAATTGCATTCTCAGAGGAAGGCCAAAACTGAATCGACCTCTAGGAATAAAACTAGTTCAACATTGGTGAACAACTGTCTGCCTCACCACATGCTTTTCCCCACAGATGCCCAACAGGATAGTGATGAAAGCTTTAGTACCTAAAGGAGAGAAAAGTGGGAGTTTATGTGGTATTATTTTTCTAACCAAGGTAATATTTGATCATCATCACATCCATTGATTGATGGATTTTTTTTCTCCACTAACTGGTACAGCAGGGTTTTTACTATTGCTTTTCTTGAATCTGAAAATGATACGTATCATTTTTCCTTTCATCCCAAAAGCATAATAGAAATACACACTGTTAGTGTGTATGTGCATTGGCTTCTTTGGCATGAATGTCATGGCTCATTTCCCACCCTGCAGGGCTGACTTACACTGTGGTTCAGGACAGAAGGTAAGGCATGTGGCCAGGGAGAGTTGAAGCATGTACAGTAGAGCTAGGATGTAAGAGTTGGCTCAGCCATTTTGGCCTCTTCTTTGACCCAAAGGCTGTTGGTAAACATCCAGGAACTTGGGTTGGCCACACACACAGATAGACAAAGTCACATACAGACACAAACACACGTATACTCACCAGCCTCCAGTTTCCTGAGTACAGGTTCTTAGCACATGGTCTAGAGATTTTGACACCTCTTAAAAATGCATTCCACACAAAAACTTGTATATGAATGTTTATAGCAGCATTATTCCTAATAGCCAAAAAGTAGAAACAACCCAAATGTCCATCAACTGATGAATGAATAAGGAAAATGTGGTATATCCAGACAATGGAATGTTATTCAGCAATAAAAGGTAATGAAGTACTGATACCTGCTACAGCATGAACGAACATTAATAACAGTATGCTACATGAAAGAAGCCAGACACAAAGGAAGACATATTGTATGATTCCTTTTATATAAAATGTCCAGAATAGGCAAATCTGTAGAGTTGAAAAGTAGATTAGTGGTTGCCAAG
>JAQZBX010101671.1:0-11237 GCA_029593785.1 Cabassous unicinctus
TTTATTTATCCCCCCCTTGCTGCTTGTGCTCGCTGTGTCTATTTGCTGTGCGTTTTTATGTGTCTGCTTGTCTCCCTTTGTTGGGTCGTCTTGGTAAGTCAGCTCACCAAACTGAGTGGGCTGGCTTGCCTTCACCAGGAGGCCCAGGAAACGAACCTGGGGCCTCACATATGGTAAACGGGCGCCCTATCGATTGAGCCACATCCGCTTCTCTCCAGCCCGCTCTTCTTCGCTGATGGGGAAGTTTTGACAGCCAAGAAGGGAAAGGCTCTAGGAGGAGGAGAAAGCCTGGGCAGTGGTGGGGTGCTGCAAAGGCCGCAAAAATGCCTAGAAACAGGGTCTTGAGGATAGGGAAGTTTTTATTAGAAAACAACATGCTATTGCTCTCACCAGAACTGCCCGTGGAGAACCCTAGCTTATGGCCTGGGGCCTGGGGCCGGCTACGACCCGCAGATCCCCTGGCCGAAGCCCGGTGGCTCCACAGCCGCTCCCGCCTTGCCCTCCGAAGCCCGGACTTCTGCTTGGCCGCCCTTGCTACCGCGGCCCCAGGGCTTGCGGTGCATTTTTTGCCAGTGCCCGCAGCTTCCGGAGCCGGCCAGGGCCGGGGGGAACGGGGCCACAGCTAGGCAAGGGGGCTCCAGGACCTGCAGTGTTGGCTGTGCCCAGAGCTGTGCCTGCTTACACTGCAGCTCCCCAAAATTAAAAGTTTTATATCAAGTCCTATTCTGTGTGTTAATGGACATTACACATTAAAGAGAAGAAACATCTTTAATCAGCAAAATACATTACTTACTAAGAGTGGAATTCCCAGTATGAATAAGAGGCCCATGTTGCCACAAACATATATAGGATTAGTTGCCCTAGTCAGGGAAAAATGGGATGTTTCCCAAGGAAAAGGTCTGATTTAAAAAATAGCAGTATTAAAGAAGCTAAAGTGAATGAGATACATGGCCTTTTGATAGAAATGAAGAGTGGGTCTATAATCTATCCATTTGCTAAGCTGTTTAAATTTCTTTCCATGATGGATATAACATTGGACTTTGACAAAGCCAATGAATTCCTCATCATTTCTAATGACCAGAGGAAGGTACTATGTGGGTCTATCAAACAGAGCCTGAAAGAATCTGCTGAGAGATGCAACTAGTCAATGTGTGTCCTGGGGTCTTCTCAGTTCACTTCTGGCTGCCATAATGGATGGTGGACATGAGAACAAAGAATGGGATCTGGGTGTTTGCAAAGAATCTGTTCACGGACAAAGAGAGGTCCTACTGTCTAACAAACTTGAATTCTGGACACAGTTTTAGAAGGGAAGCTACTTGTGTGCCTGCACCACACCTAGGACTGCTCTCTGGGTAAATCCCTGTTTACACAAAGTGGGGATTTTTCTGGATATGGATATTGGAAATATTTCCTTTTGCAACATTAGTGATGGATCCATATCTTACATTTAGCAAAATTTCAGCTACTGAGCCATTGTGTCTTTCTTTTGTTTGTCAAGACCAAGTAATGGTGATAAAAACTCCTTGAGAATCTTTCCTGTTATGAATCCAAGCATCCTATTCTCCAGCAGGACCCTAGATGAAACAATAAACCCAAGATGATGCAAAACATTTATTGATAATTACTTTGTGCTCCAAGATACACTCTTTCCTAACTGGTACACGCATTGCACAAATAATAGAGAAATATGGACTATTTTATGATTAAAAAATTTGAAAATTATTGTAATCAGAATATGAATTGCATTTTAAAAATATATATATTTTTATTGAAATATATCATTCACACTTGAACATGCATAAACAATAAGTATATAGTAAAGATTGTGTACTTACTAAATAAACATACATAACGTCACACAGGGGTCTCATACATCACCCCTCCACTAACATTTTGTTTTGTTGTGAAACATTTCTCATGAACTATGGAAGAGCATCATCAAAATATTACTACTAACTATAGTCCCTATCTTACATTTGGTGTATTTCCCCCAACCCACCCTATTTTTAAAAATATATTTTTATTAACAAGGATTTGAATTTACAAAACAATCATACACATGTGTAGAACTTCCATACACATGCCTTCACCAATGCAACACACCATGGTGGAACATTTGTTACAGATTATGCAATATCATCAGACTATTACCACCAACCATGGTCCATAGCATACATTTGGCACAATCTTCCTTACACCTCCATTATCAACATAGTACATCTTTGGCTTTGATGCAAGAATATTATAGTATTTCTGTTAAGCACAGTCTGTAGGTTATACCAGTTGTAGTTTTCCCAGACTTCTCCACATTCCCACCACCCTGCAATAGTGATGTATGTCTGCCGTAGCTCACAGAAGGACACTCAACCACAGTTTTCATCCACCTCTGGGTTCAATGTGTAATTGAGTCCCTAGATTATTCTTTTCTATTTTATTTTATTTTTTTAATTTAAAAGATGCTTAGATTACATAAATGTTATGCAAAAATGACAGGGATTCCCATGATCCCCACCTCCAACACCTCCCATAACATCCCACATAAACATCTTTCATTAGTGTGGCTCATCAACTGCAATGAATATACACATCCTGGGGCTTTGCCACTAAGCATGGACCATAGTTCACATTGTAGACCACACTCTCTCCCACACAGTTCTGCATGTTATATGCTGATGTAAAATGGCCTATTCTGTCATTGTATTGTCACTCAGGATAATTTCCAAGTCCTGAAAAAGCACCTGTATTACAACTGCTTTTCCCTTCCCTGCCCCAAAAGCATCCAGTGGCCACTGGCTCCACCTCATTGTTGTAACTTCTTCCATTGCTTGAATCACAATATGTCTACAACAGAATACCATTAAGTCCACTCTGGTCCATAGCTCTTCCCCTAATCCTGAGGAGTTTGGGATGCTGAAGTCCACTCCACCTCCAAGTGAGAGGGGGCTTACATCCCATGGATGCAGTAGATGGGATTATCCTGCCTGCAGCTGCAGACTCTCTCCATTCCCTGGGATGGCCGTTGTCCATCATCGTCTCCTCAACAGGTGACTTGGATGAGTCCATTGAGCTGTAGAGCAGGAGTTGCAGTTCCACCAAGATTCCAGGCACAGCTGGCACTTGGGCAGGCCAGAGGCTCCAGTCTCTGGAAGTACACCTACAAACTCCAGCATCACATATAGGGTTGAATAGAAGGGACTGATGGACCATGTGCAGGGAGGATTTATTTGAGCCCAACTCTGTCACTCTCAGGAGCACAGATACCAAAGTAGAGCCCACTGATAAGGCATCAATCTCTGAAGCTATCTACCCTTATATAAGACCTAGGTGTCTCCAGAGCCCTCAGGAGCCCCTCTGTGTTGGGTGATATCCACTTTGGTGTTCTATGAGATCCTACTGAGGTGTGCATAAGCTTTACCTCTGGGATGACCTCCCGACTCTCTTTGAAGTCTCTTAGCCACATGAACTCATTTGTCTTTACATTTTCCCCCTTTTATTCAAGATCTTTTTCCAATCGTATTGCCAGTTGGCACTTGGTATTGATCCCTCGTTGCCAGGGCGGCTCATCCCCGAGAGTCATGTTCCATGCTGGGGAGAATGTAGTGCACTCATTTGCTGAGTTTAGCTTAGGGAGATGCCACATTTGAGCAACAAGGAGGCTCTCAGGTGGCAACCCTTAGGCACCCCATAACAGTAGGCTAAGTTTCAATTACAAGAGCAAAGACTTGTATGGCTAGTCATCAATCACAAGAACCCATCAGTGGACAATCCTCCCTTGCCAGACACTGCCCCTGCACTTGGTGGACTGTTGTTACTCCCTTGGAAAATGTGGCAAGCTCTCCAGGCTGGGAATTCAGTATTCCCTCATTTATTGAGTGATTGTCTACCCACTATGACCATGCCCCATCCCTTGATCATTTGAACAATTTTATATAACTTTCATATATATTCAGGTGAACTTCGTCCCATGAAACCCACATCTCAGACAACCCCCACCAATGATCCTCTCCTGCCCCCTTTGTAACCCTTCTGTGATCCAAAACTTCCTTGAAGATGAAGCCCATATAATAGCCAAATACAAATAATAGGAAAATGAAATAATAAAGATAAGTTTAAATATAAGAGATAAAATACATGGAAACTTAAAAAAAAGCCACTAGAAATAAAATAAAATTAAAGGATTAGGATATTGAGAAAATGGGAAAAAACAAAAAATTTAAAAAAAATTTTTTTAAAGCATTTTTCCTTTTGTCACTGCATTATCACGTGTCCAGTCTGTACTGTGGCACCTGCCCCCTCTCACTCCCCAGTGTCTCCTGAATTTTCATTTAATTTTCAAAGAAGTTTTAGGTCACAGCAAAGCCACACACAGAACACTAGAGACTCTCATATGCCCAACCTCCTTCTCCTTTCCTCACCCCATATTAAAACCTTTTTTTATGTGGATGGTATCATTGTCATAACTGTTATACAGATAGTGAAACATCGCTACCAAACATTGTCAATGGTTTACAGTATAGTTTACAATTTAGACGGTACAGTTTAATAATTTTGGATATTTACCTTGTCCTGTGTCCATTACTGTAAGGTAATGAAAAACATTTCCCATGACCACTAATTTACCCCCTGTTTGATCTTTTCTGTTCCTTCCTCCCCACCCCCTGGAGTGCATGACACTCTCCTGTTTTGACTCATTGGATGACAAGTTTCATAGTTACAGGCAACAAGAGGTCTAGACATGCTGATTATCCTCTCCTATTAGGATCCACCCTTGCCCCTAAGAGACACCCACCTGTCTGTTTCTGGGTGAATCTGTCCTACCAAAAGTGGGGGTCCATCTCCTTCCCACTTACCGTGTGGGTCTCCACTCCATGACAGAACACATAATGACAGGATGAAAACTCACACATTCCCCAGAAACCTACTCCAGATGCATCCCATCCTGAATGACCCCCCCCAACCTACACTCTAAACCAGTGACACTACCTTGTCATATTGCCATAAGAGCATTCCCACTCCTGCACTTTCAATATCATACCCGCAACTCCCATGTTCACCTAGCCTCCTCCCATCTCTCCCCCCAGTATCCTGGGTATTCTAACCCTCCCTTCCTAATCTACCCAACTGTCGACCCTGCACCACCAAACCCAGTAATATCACTACCCACCTGTCCTATCCTTCAATATGCAACTATACTCTTTCACTTTACCATAGATTATGTCCATATGGGCGATGGCTCACAACCTTCTCTTCTCTCTCTCCCTTGTTTACCTATCTTTCAGACAGTGGTTCTCAGAGACTGCTCACTTTCCTCAATTCAAATCAGTGAGGTCATATACTGTTCATCCTTTAATGCCTGGCTTGCTTCACTCAACATAAGGTCTTCAAGATTCATCCATGTTATTCTGTGTGTTAGCACTTTATTCCTTCTTACAGCTGAGTAATATTCCATTGTCTGTATGTACCACATTTTGTTTATCCATTCATCTGTTGATGTGCACCGGGGTTGATTCCAACTTTTGGCAATTGTGAACACTGTTGCTATGAACATTGGTGTGCGTATATCTGTTCGTGTCTTTGCTTTCGATTCTTCTGGGTATATACCCAGCAGTGGATTCACTGGATCATATGGAAGATCTATTGTTAGTTTTCTGAGGAACTGCCAAACTGTCCTCTACAGTGGCTGGACCATTCCACAATCCCACCAAAGTGGATGAGGGTTCCTATTACTCAACATCCACTCCAACACGTTTAGTCTGCTGTTTTTCAATAACTGCCATTCTAATGGGTGTAAGATGGTATCTCATTGTAGTTTTGATTTGTATTTCCCTAATAGCTAGCAATGTCTAGCGTTTTTTCATGTGCTTTTTAGCCATTTGTATTTCTTCCTTGGACAAGTGTCTTTTTAGGTCACTTACCCATTTTTTAAATGGGTTGTTTGTCTTTTTATTTTTGAGGTGTAGGATTTCTTTATATATGCAGGATATTAGGCTCCTATCAGATAGATAGTTGTCAAATATTTTCTCCCATTGGGTAGGCTGCCTTTTTATTTTCTTAATAATGTCCTTTAAGGTGCAGAAGTTTTTAATTTTGAGGAGATTCAATTTATCTATTTTTTCTCTTGCTGCTCATGCTTTGGCTGTGAAGTTCATGAAACCATTTCCTATTACAAGGTCCTGTGGATGCTTCCTTACATTATCTTCCAAGGTCTTTATGGTTTAGGCTCTTATATTTAGATCTTTGATCCATCTTGAGTTGATTTTTGTATCAGGTGTGAGATGGTCTTCCTCTCTCATTCTTTTGGATATGGATATCCAGTTCTCCAAACACCACTTGTTAAAGAGGCCATTCTCTCCCAACAGAGTGGGCTTGGTGGTCTTGTCGAATATCAGATGACTGTATATGCGAGGATCTATATCAGAACTTTCAATTTGGTTCCATTGTTGAGTATGTCTATCCTTGTGCAAATGCCATGCAGTTTTGAGCACTGTAGCTTTGTAGTATGTTTTAAAGTCAGGTAATGTGATACCTCCAACTTCATTTTTCTTTTTCAATATGTCTTTGGCAATTTGGGGCCCCTTACCTTTCCAAATATATTTTGTAGTTAGTTTTTCAGTTCCTTAAAAAGTACTGGGTTGATTTTTATTGGGATTGCATTGAATCTCTAGATTAGTTTGGGTAGGGTAGACATCTTGATGATGCTTAGTCTTCCTATCCTTGAACAGTGAATATTCTTCCATTTATTTTAGGCTTCTTTGATTTCCTTTAAGAGTGTTGTGCAGATTTCTGTATATAAGTCCTTTACATCATTAGTTAAATTTATTCCTAGGTATTTGATTCTTTTAGTTACTATTGTAAATGGTATTTTTTTCTTGATTTCCTCCTCAGATTGCTCATTATTGGTGTACAGAAATGGTACTGATTTTTGAGCATTGATCTTATAGCCTGCAACTTTACTGAAATCATTTATAAGTTCTAGAAGCTTTGTTGCAGATTTCTCAGGGCTTTCTATGTATAAAATCATGTCGGCTGCAAATAATGAAATTTTTACTTCTTCTTCTCCAATTTGGATGCCTTTTATAAATTTTTCTTGCCTCTGTGCTTGATCAAGTATTTCTAAGTCAATGCTGAATAAGGGTGGTGATAGTGGGCATCCTTGTCTTATTCCCAATCTCAGAGGGAAGGCTTTTAGGATTTAACCATTGCAGATGATGTTACCTTTGGGCTTTTCATATATACCCTTTATCATATTCAGATAGTTTCCTCCTTTTCCTATTTTTGCAGTGTTTTTATCAGGAAAGAGTGCTGTATTTTCTTGAATGCCTTTTCTGATTCTATAGAGATGATCATGTGATTTTTTTCTTTCAATGTGTTTATGTGGTGTATTACATTGATTGATTTTTTTATATTGAATCATCCTTGCATACCTGGGATGAATCCCGCTTGCTCATGGTATATAATCATTTTGATATGTTATTGAATGTGATTAACAAGTATTCTGTTGAGGCTTTTAGCATCTAGGTTCATTAGAGAAATTGGCCTGTAATTTTCCTTTCTTGTGGTATCTTTGTTTGGTTTTGGTATTACGGTAGTGTTGACATCGTAGAATGAGTTAGGCAATATTCCTTCTACTTCTATTTTTTGGAAGAGCTTAAGCAGAATTGGTGTTAACTCTTCCCAGAATGGTTGGTAGAATTCAGTTGTGAAGCCATCTGGTCCTGGGCTCTTCTTAGTTGGGAGGTTTTTGATGACTGAGTCTATCTCTTTACTTGTAATTAGACTGTTGAGTTCATCAATTTCTTCTTTCATAAATGTAGGCTGTTTGTGAGTTTCTAGAAACTTGTGCATTTCTTCTAAATTATCATTCTTGTTGGCATGTAATTTTTCAAAGTATCTTCTTATGATACTCTTTATTTCTGTGGGGTCAGTGGTGATATCCCCATGCTCATTCCTTACTTTGTGTATTTGCATCTGCTCTCACCTTTTCTTTGTTAGTCTGGCTATGGGTTTGTCAATTTTATTGATCTTCTTGAAGAACCAGCTTTTGGTTTTGTTTATTTTTTCTAGTGCTTTCTTACTCTCTATTTCCTTTAGTTCTGCTCTAAATTTTTTATTTCTTTCTTTCTACTTCCTTTAGGTTTAGTTTGTTTTTGTTTTTCCAATTCCTCCAAGAGTGCAGTTAGATCTTCAATTTCAGCTCTTTCTTCTTTTTTAATATATGTGTTTATGGCTTTGAACTTCCCTCTCAGGACAGCTTTGGCTGCATCCCTTAGGTTTTGATATGTTGTGTTGTCATTTTCATTAGTTTCAAAGTAATTACTGATTTCTTTTGAGATTTCCTCTCTGACCCACTCTTTGTCTAAGAGTTTGTTGTTTAACTTCCATATCTTTGTGCCTAATCTGTTTCTCTGGCTCTTAGTGGTTTCCAATTTCATCCCATTGTTGTCAGAGATATTACTTTGCATAATCTCTAAATTTCTGAATTCATTGATAGCTGTTCTGTGGCTTAGCATGTGGTGTATCTTGGAGTATGATCCATGTGCAGTCGAGAAGAATGTAAATCCTGCTGTATTTGGGTGTAGTGTTCTGCATATGTCTATTAAGTCTAGGTCTTCTAATATATTGTACAGAGTCTTTGTTTCTTTGTTGATTCTCTGTCTAGATGTTCTGTCTAATGATGATAATAGTGTATTAAAGTCCCTCACTCTAATTGTAGACGCATTTGTTTCTCCACTTAGTTTTTCCAGAGTTTGCCTCAGGTATTTATGGTACCCCAATTAGGTGCATAAATGTTTATGATTGTTCTCTCTTCTTGAGACATTACCCCTTTTACTAATATATAGTGTCCATCTTTGTCTCTTACAATAGTTTTGCCTTTAAAGTCTATTTTGTATGATATTAGAATAGGTACTCCTGCCCTTTTTTAGCTATTGTTAGCTTGTAAAATTGTTTTCCAAACATTCACTTTCAGCCTCCTTGATTCTCTGGGTCAAAGGTGAGTTTCTTGTAAACAGCATATAGCTGGATCATATTTCCTCATGCAGTCTTCCAATCTGTGCCTCTTGAGTGGTGAATTTAATCCATTAACATTCAGTGTTATTAGTTGCAATGAATTTCTTACTTCACCCATATTTCCTTTGTATTAAGGTATGTCACATGTTGTTTTGTTTCTGTTTTTGTCTTTTTAGCTTTTTTTTTGTCTTTTGATGTTTTATTATTCTTTATGAGCATCCAGCAAGTATAAACAAAGGACTTCTTTTTGTTTTGTCAATTTTCTGCTGTGTATTTTTAATTGTTTTTAAATTCTCCTCCAACTCTTTCTCCCTTGTTTTTTCCTTTCAACTTGTAGAACTTCTTATAGCATTTCTTGAAGTGCAGGTTTCTTATTGGCATACTCTCTTAATTTCTGTTTATCTGTGAATATTTTGAACTATCCATCATTTTTAAATGCCACTTTTGCTGCGTAGAGAATTTGTGGCTGCAAGTTTTTTCTTTTAGTACTTTGACTATGTCATACCACTGTCTTCTTGCCTCCATGGTTTCAGATGAAAAATAAGCACTTAATCTTATTGTGCTTCCCTTGTATTTGATGGTTCTCTTTTCCTTTGCTGTCTTGAGTATTTTCTCTTTGTCTTGAGCATTGGACATTTTGACAAGTATATGTCTTGGAGTTGGCCTGTTGGGATTTACTGTTTGGGGTGTGCTGTGCATCTTGGTTCTGCACATCCATCTCTCTCAGTATGGTTGGGTTTTCAGCCATTATTTCCTTCAGCATTCCTTCTGTTCCCTTTCCCTTCTCTTCTCCTTCTGGGATGTCCATAATGCGTATGTTTGTGTGTTTTCTATTGTTGGTTAAATCCCTGAGTCCCGGCTGGATTTTTTCTATCTTTTTGTCTTTCTGTTCTACTATCTGTTTGATTTCAGATGTATTGTCTTCCACATCACTATTCTTTCTTCTGCCTGTTCAAATCTACTGTTATGTGAAACCAGTCTTTTTTATTTCTTGGATTGTGCCATTGATCACCATTGTATCTGTTATCTTTTTATGTATGTTTACAATTTCTTCAGTATGTTCTCCCAGTGTCTTCTTAATATCCTTAATCTCTTCCTTGACTTCATTAAGTTAGTCCATGTTATTTGTTTGGAAAGCTTTGATTAGTTATTTGATGTTCTGCATCTCTTCCTGGTTTGCAGTTTGTTCATTGGAATGGTCCATGTCTTCCTGTTTCTCAGTGTGGTTTGAAATTTTTTGTTGCCCTCTAGTCATCATTTTATCTTGATGGGTTTGTTCAGTTGATTAACTTCTCTCTGTTCTAGAGTTTTATTTAGGTGGTGGTTCTGTGTATGTGCTAAGTTTTCTCTTTGACACTTTTTCTTCTTTCTATGTTCCCTTGAAGGCAAAAGATTAGGGCCAGAGGAATCAAAAGATGTGAGAAATGAAGAAGGATAATAGTAATATTGATAAAAGTTAGAAGAGGGTACCTATAAGACTTAGTGAAATGAATATTTACCTCATGAAGGCAGTGTAGAGTAATAGGAAAAGAAGTGGAGTACCTACGATGGACTGGGAAACCAAATAGAGGAATATATATATATAATGATTTAGAAGGATAGAATGATGAGGAGGGAGAGAAAGAGTAAAGAAAGGGCTGAAAAGAAAAAATTAATATTAATTAAAAAAAAGAAGAAAACAGAATAGATAGAATAGAAATTGATACCCTTAAGTTGTGGGCTAATGAGAAAACGTGGTATGTAAGAACCACAACAGAAAGCAGAAGGCAGAAAGATGAAGGAAGGAAAAAAGATAGCTTGGGATACAAAATCAATATAGACAGAGAATGGGAAATCACTGAAGAAGAAGCACAGCAAGGAAGAGACAAGCTAGCAGCACCTAATTTTTAAAAAAAGAAAGAAAAAAGAAGGGGGGCAGGAAAGAGGAAAGAAAAGCAAGAGACAAAAAATAAACAGAGAAAAACCAAACAACCACACAAGCAAGCAGTCAAACAAATCTAAGGAAGAACAGTGTTCCTTCTTGGGCCCTTGTGGAACCTCTCGGCCTGCTTGTGTTTATCAATCAATTGCATTAAACTAAATTAAAAAGAAAAATTCATTTTTTATTTTTTAAAGTGACTTTTTTTTTTTTTGCAAAATAAGCGACCCAAAAGAAGTGCTCTTCTAGACCACCCCTTTCACTGAGGGGACCTAACTAGGCTCGTGGAAACTAATCAAGCTCTTCCCAC
>JAQZBX010101672.1:0-11248 GCA_029593785.1 Cabassous unicinctus
GTTGAAAAATCCAAAAAAAAAAAAAAGCTCCTAGAATTAAAACACTAGTTCAGCAAAGTGACAGGACACACGATTATTATGCAAAAATCATTATTGTTTCTATGCATTATTAATGAGAAATCTGAGGAGGAAGTTAAGAAAAAAATTCCATTTCTAATAGTGACTAAAAGAATGAAATATTTAGGAATAAATTTAACCAATAACATAAAGATATTTGTATTTTTAAAAACTACAAAATATCACTGAAAGAAACCAAAGAAGACCTAAATAAATAGAAGGACATTCCATGTTCGTGGATTGAAAAACTAAATAGCATCAAGATGCCAATTCTACTCACGTTTATCTACAGATTCAATGCAATTCCAAATAAAAAATCCCAACAGCCTTCTTTGTAGAATTAGAAAAGCAAATATCCAAATTTCTCGGGAAGGATAAGGCCCTAAGTACCCCAAAATACCTTTAAAAAGAAGAACAAATTTGAAGACTTGGGGGAAAACACAAATGTAAGATAGTGAGTATAGTGAGTAGTAATATTATGGTGATGCTCTTTCATAATTTGTAACAATTATTTCAAAACAATATAAGGTGTTTGTGGTGAGGTGATGTATGAGAACCCTATATGATGTTATGCATGTTTGTTTTGTAAGTTCACATTTTTTAAGATATACTTATTTTTTATGTATGTTCATTTAGGAATAATATGCCCCAATATTTTTTAAAATGAAAAAAATTTATTAAAACTAAAATTTTCATCACATTAAAAGTGAAGGGAATGTCTATAATCTGATAGGAAGCATATACTAAAAACCAAACAAACAAAAAACAAGCATTCCATTTCTCGAGTCTGAAAATATTACTATAGTATTGATACTCAAATATATAATGACTGTAAATATGAAATGAATGCTTACATGAACACACTAGAGAGCAACCATTAAGAGATTTTAAAAGTTTTTAAAATTTTTATTTTTAAAGAAGCTTTAGATTACATAAATGCTACATAAAAAATGTATAGCATTCCCATATGTCCCACATTCTCTTACTCTCCCACTTTCCCACATTAGCAAAATCTTTCATTAGTGTGGTACATTTGTCACATTGATGAACACATATTGAAGCATTGCTACTCACCATGGACTATAGTCTTTGATGATGGAGAATGAAGCTCTCTCTCCAGACAAGACAGCAGGAAAGAGTTAGGCATCTATACCCACACCAGAGCTGGGACCTCACAGAAACTCCCATGTCCCATTTATCCCAAGCATGCACAAACTGAGGATCAGCCACAGACGAGGTATTTACAGCTTCCTCATAGCTGCTCCTTAAGTGTATTTGCATCTTATTATTCCAAATGCTGGTTCATCATATCCCTTTGGGAAATTAGCCTGAACAGAAAAAAAATTTCTTGCTGACTGTCTAGTCCCAAGAGGCGAGGTTCTAAGACAGATGAATATAGTTTCCATTATTCATTCTCCATGAAGTCTTCTTGTTTACATAGATCTAACCACCTAAAGTCTCTCCAGTCCTTGGAAATAATGTTTATCCAAGATCTAAGAGAGAGGAACTTATTTTCACTGGGTTCATTTGATCTCCAAAACACTTACACAGCCCTTGTCATTCATCCAGAAATTCCTAGTTCTCCTCTTCAAACAAGTGGAGTATAGGTTTCATGTAAAATAAAACCATGGACAGTACTCTGTTTTGTTGATACCAAAGCAACAAGGAATGTAATGCTTGTAATACAATTTAGCATCTGTTATATAATCCCTCACATGAAATGTTCAACAAGTATAAGAAATATATGTATATCTATTTTTAAAAGTGAAAAGCAAACCTACTCAATGGGAGAAAATATTTGGGAATTCTTTCTCTGATGAAGTTTGATTATCCAGCATATATAAATAAATCCTACATGCAATAAATAAGAAGACATACAAACCATTTTAAAAATGAGTGAAAGAATTGAATAGACACGTCTCCAAAGAGCAAATACTAATGGCTAAAAAACATATGAAACTTCCAGGAAGATGGAGTCCAAGAAGATAGGCAGAGCTCAAATTTCTCACAAAGAACATGGAGAAAAGGCAAAAACCTACCTAAGGGAGCTGCTTTGGTAATCTGAAGAACAGGAAAGTGCTGCTCACGATCCAGGAAGAAAACCATGATTTACTTGCCCCTGTGGCTGAGAATGGCACATATACCCCCACCCTCAAGGCAAATAACCTCATCAACCCCCCTGGCTCACTGCAGGTACTGAGGGGAAAGTAATATAGCCTGCTTCTGGTGGAGGTTGGGAGGGGTTTCTTTTCAGTGAGTCTGGACAACTGAGCACCCTCGAATCTCAAGGGAGACCACAGGCAGTCCTAAAACAGCGTCAGGGAGAGGAAAGGGGGTATGTGATCAGACAGGCTGTCATACACAGCCACCCTGGGAGAGAGAGGGACTAGGTCATGGAGAGGGCAGAGACAGGCTCCTGACCAACCTGGCTTTGGCAAATGGTTAGAAGCCCAACTCACCTGAAGGAAGGTGGGTGGGAAGAGACAGATAAGTTTTGACAAGCTAATTAACTTGTGGAGCAGGTATAGCTCAGTGTAGGAACTCCTGCCTTGCATATACAAGACCCTTGGTTTTATTCCTGGTACCTCCTAAGAGAAAGGATACAGAAAGTGATCCAACCTTTTATCAGGCACCAAGCCAACACCTTATGAAAAGGAACATACAGACTGAGGTTTTTTGATCTGCTTATTATTATTATTATTATTATTATATATATATATGATGGTGGTGAATGGCACAATGCAAGAAATCAAAAATACACTGGAGGCATGTAACAGCAGATTTGAACAGGCAGAGTAAAGACTCAGAGATATGGAAGACAGTACATCTGATCAGATAGTATAACAGACAGATAAAACAAATCCAGCAGGGACTTAGAGATTTGAATGACAACATAAAACATGCACACATATGCATTATAGGCATTGTAGAGGGAGAAAAGAAGGGACAGGGGACAAAAGGAGTGTAGATGGAAATAATGGATGAAAATTTCCCAAGCCTATTGAGTGACATTGGAAGATAATGTAAGGAAACCTCTATAGAATCTTGTATTAGAAAATGGTTTCATGAACTTTAAACCCAAAGCACGAGCAATGAAAGAAAAAAATGGATAAATAGGAAGTCCTCAAAATTGAAACATTTTGCATGTCAAAGGAGTTTGTCAAGATAGTTAAATGGCAGCCTACTCAATGGGAGAAAATATTTGGTAACCATATATCTGATAAGGGCCTAATATCCAGCATGTAAAAAGAAATTCTATAGTTTGAAAATAAAAAGACAAACAACCCATTTAAAAATTGTGCAATTGATTTGAAGAGACACTTCTCCAAAGAATAAATCCAAATGACTAAAAAGCACATGAAAAGATACTCAATATCATTAGATATTAAGGAAATGTAAATCAAAACTACAATGTGATATCATCTTACACCCATAACCCATATGTAAATCATTCACCATGGTTAATAGCAATGTTTCAATATTTGTACAACAATTTTAATAAGAGTACCATCCACATGTAAAATGATATTAACCATAACATAAATCATTCACCATGGTTAATAGCAAGGTTTCAATATTTGTACATCAACTGTAACAAGAGTACCATCCACAAGTAAAATGATACTAATAGGGGAAGGGGAAAAAGGGGAGGATGTTGGGTATATGGGAATCACATATATTCTGTATGTGACTTTTCTGTAACCTAAGGCTTCTTTGGAGACAAAATGAAAAAAATAAGACACTGGGGAAATAAACAGAATAAAATGTCACTGCACATACAAGACAATAGATCTTACAATGATTGAAGACATAATGTCAATTTTTCTTTAATTTTATTTTTAAATTTTATTTTTTATTATATTTGTATTATTTCAAAATTTTAAAAAATTTCTCATATTTTATTCATTATTTTTAAAACTATCATTATTATATCATTTTCCTATTAATGGTATTTGGCTATTTTGTTGGCTTCAATTTTGAAAAAATTTTGGATCACAGAAGGGTTATAACTGTGGCAAAGGAGGATCATGGATGTGCATTTGCAAAGATGGGAGATGGATGGGAGGAGGTTCACTTGTGCATTCTTATAGGGCATATGAATATGTTCAAGTGTTCATGGAGCATTGTCACAGTGGGTGGAGATTCACACAAAAATCAAGAAATATTGAATTCCCATCCTAGGGAGCTTTGTCACATTCTCTAATGTGACAGCAAGAATTTCAGGAGTACAGGGGCAGGGATTAGTGAAGGAGGATGGAAAATTAATAGTGGTGACTGTACTTATGAACATTTACTTTTGAAATTGAAACTTAACCTGGTATTATAGGGTGCCTAAGAGTTATGTCCTGAGAGCCTCCTTGTTGCTCAAATGTGCTCTCTTTCTAAGCAAAACTTAGACCATAAATGCATTACCTTACCCCCAGCATGGTACATGACTCCTGGGGATAAACCTTCCTGGCACCAAGGGATGAGTACCAAACACCAACTAACAAAGCAACTGGAAAAAAAACTTGACCAAAAGGGGGAAAGTGTAAAGAGACAAATGAGTTTATATGACTAAGAGACTTCAAAGTGAGTTGGGTGGTCATCCCAGAGGTTAAGCTTAAGCACGTCTCAGTAGGATTTCATTTACTGTCGAAGTAAATATTGCCTCAAATAGCAGGACCCCTGAGGGCTCTGGATACACCCAGGCACAATGACAGGGCAGACAGTTCAGGTGTTTGGCACCCTGCAATTGAGCCCTACTTTGAATGTTATGCTTCCCAGTGTGACAGAGTTGGACACAGCTATGGTTTCCCTAACACATGCCTCTTCTGCCCCTTCTATTTGAACCTATATTTAGAACCAGAGAGGATAGGAATATGTCCAAGACACTTAAATCTTTGCATTTTCCATGTGCTAGTTGGGCCCTGAATCTCAACAGCATTGCAAAATTTCCTCTCCAGGTCACTGGACTCACCCAGGACAACTAAAAAGGAGATGATAATTGACAACAACCATCCAGAGGAACAGAGAGATTCTGCAAATGCAAGCAAGATAGTTCCATCCATCTACACCATGGGACCTAAGGTCCCTCTTAATTATAGTTGGAGTGGGCATCACAATCCGAGAATTCTCAGGATTGGGGAATGATCAATGGACTAGATTAGACTTACTGTTATTCTAATATAGACTTATTGTTATTCTAGCAATGGAAGAACTTTTATCATTTGGTGTGGAGGCAGTGGCCACTGGAGATTGTGAGCAGAGGGAGAGGGTATATAGCTGTAACATGGGGACAATTTCAAGACTTGGGAATTGTCTTGAATGACATTGCAATGACAAATACAGGCTATTATATATCTTTTCATAACTTACAAAATTGTGTGAGAGAGTGTGTAAACTACAATATAAACTATATCCATTCTTAGTAGCAATGCTTCAAAATGTGTTCATCAATTGTAACAAATGTACAACACTAATGATGGATGTTGCTAATGTTAGAAAATGTGGGAGGGGTAGGGAGCAAGGCATATGGGAATCCACATAGTTTTTATATAACATTTTTGTAATCTAAGTATTTTTTTTAAAAAAGGTATATTATTAAAAAACAGAAATACTATATTGACTTCTGCAAGATGAAAGAATAAACAAAAAAGAGATGGTCGGATGAGAGTGTAGGAAGATTATTGGTAAGAATTACTAAAAAGATAAAAAGAGAAATAAAAACAACATATGACATACATAAACCTAAAGAAAATAATCAATAAAGAAATTTAATCAATACTTTGACAGTAATATTATTTGTATGTTAATGGACTAAACTTTCCAATCAAAAGATACAGTAAAGCAGAATGGAAAAGGAAATATTACCTATCCATATGCTGTCTACAAGAAACTAACCTTAGACCATGGGACACAAAGAGGTTGCAAATGAATGGTTGGAAAATGATTTTACATGCAAACAATAACCAAAAATAGGCATGAGTAGCTATATTAATATTGGACAAAATAGACTTTAAATGCAAATCTATTGTAAGAGAGAAAGAATGACACTATATATTAATAAAAGTGGTAATTTATCAAGAAAAAAAATAAATCATAAACATTTGTGCATCTAACCAGGGCACCTCAACATACATGAGGAAAATATTGGAAAAAGTAAGTGGAGAAATAGATTCCTCTAAAATTATAGTTGGGGACTTTAATACACTATTATCACCATTAGACAGAACAGCTAAAGAGCAGGTCAGTAAAGAAGTAGAGATATTGAATAATAGCTAAATGATCTAGATGTAATTAACATATACAGAACATTACACCTATATACAGTGGGATATATATTCGTCTCAGGCACACATGGATCATTCTCCAAGATAGAACATATGCCTGGCCACAGAACAACACTCAATGAATTCAGAAAGATTGAAATTATACAAATTAATTTCTCTGGCCATAATGGAATGAAGCTGTTAAATCAGTAAGGGGCAGAGAAGTATATTAGGCACAAAGATGTGGAAGTTAACAACAAAGTCTTAGACAATCAGGGTTTCAAGGAGGAAATTGCAAAAGAAATCAGTAACTATCTTAGAAAGAATGAAAATGATAGCCTAACATATCAAAACCAATGGGATGCAGCAAAAGCAGTGCTGAGAGAGAAATTCATAGCCATAACTGTTTATATTTTTAAAAAAGAAGAATGAGCTAAAATCATAGACCCATTTGCAGACCTGGAGGAAGTAAAAATGAACCTCAAACTAATGCCAAAGGAATTAGAAAAAGGAAATGACAAAGATTAGGACAGAGCTTAATTAAATTGAAAATAAGAAAGCAGTAGAAAAACATAACAAAACAAAAGCTGGTTTTGTGAGAATATTAATAAAATTGACAAACCCATAGCTAGCCTAACAAAGAATAAAATTGAGAGGATTCAAATTCATAAAATAAGAAATGAGGAAGCATATATCACCACTGATCCCACAGAAATAAAGAGTATCATAAGAAAACAGTTTGAAAAATTGTATGCCAACAAGATGAATAATTTAGATGAATACAGCATTTTCTTGATAAAAACACTTCAAAAGATAGGAATAGAAGGAAACTTCCTCAACATGATAAAGGGTATTATGAGAAATGCACAGCTAACATATTCAATGGTAAAATGCTAATGGTTTTTCCTCTAAGATCCTGAACAAGGCAATGATGCCCATAGTCACCGCTCTTATCATTGTGTTAGAAGTACTTGCTCAAGTACTTAGGCAAGGCAAATTTATAAAAGTCACCGAAATTGGAAATGAAGAAGCAAAAATTTCACTGTTTGCAGATGACATGATTCCATACATAAAGAGCCCTGAGAAGCCTACAACATAACTTCTAGAGCTTATAAATGAGTTCAGTAAAGTGGCAGGATATAAGATCAACTTGCAAAAATCAGAAGCACTTCTGTACACCTTACTCTGGAATTTATGCACCCCAGTGTAACAGACTTAGACTTATTTATAGTTTCCCTATACATGGCTCTTCTGCCCCTTTTATTTGAGCCTATAATTAGCACTATACTTGTTAAAGATATTTCCCAGAGATTTAAATATTTGGTCTGCTCATGTGCCAGTTGAGTCCTTAACCTCAGGAGTAGAGCACCATCTCCCAAATTAACCATATCCTAACTTTAGTTCAATCAAATTTTGATTCATTTATGGCAGGAATTAGATTTTTCTCAACACATAGGTGACACAAATAAAGGTTTTATCTTAGTAGTGGTTTTGTTTCTATTAAAAGGGACAAAGTATTACCTTATTGTCATTAAAGATGAGATAAAGTTTTTTTTTTATATGATTTGTTATTAGGACAGAAACTTTTAAAACAAATTATTGGCATAATTATTAATCCTTATGAAATAATGGAGCTACTATCAAATAGGTTTTGCTCATACTGGTAAAACCTCCTCATATTTAGATCAAGAAAATGAGTTCAACGTACTCCACAGTCTTTCCTGAAGCCACATCACTAGGACACTCACATCTTCCAAAGATTTTGTCTCCAGGATCCCAAAGATCATTGTTTAGAAGTTTGGTAAATAATCACCAAAATTGTTGCTGAAAATGTCAGCTAGTCAAGATCTTAATTTTTATTCATTACAAACAGTATCAAAACCAAAAGATATTTTTATAAGGTTACTATTTCTGCTACATCACAACTTATAAGAGTTAGATCAATTTCATTTTAAATCAGTCATCAAAAACAATTACTCTTGATATTAGATGACACATAGATGATCAGGTGTAAATGAATAAAAATAATAACTTAAGATAAAAAAAATGGGAAATAGCAGAAGGGGCTAAAGAGGGATTAGATTACACTCTGATGATTAAATTACATTGTCTTCCATGTAACCATTTCCAGGAAGAACAATTGCTTTTTGGTGCTGGAAATGCTTATCACTTTAAATCTAAACCAAAGGAAAATATGTTTTCCCCAACATAAGGCCAGTTCTCAAGTATGTAGACCCATTAAGGCAAACAGAAAAATACACAAGTCTACCAAAAATTGTGACTAATACTTCTTAGCATTCTTTTCACATTGTACTTCTCCACTGAATGGGAGATTCAATATTGATCATCTATGCATGGATATATATGAAGTTTTTATACCTTATCTTACTCTTTAAATGTTTAAAGTAGTATATCCTATAATCAATTTTAGAATGTTGTCACATTTGGGGGCACGTTTATTTGTAAGTTTGTGGTTTCATTGACTCTTGCTCATGGAATATTGATCTCTAATGTATTTTTCATGTATTTCATTTAAGCCCATCTTAAGTAGTGGTTATATTATTTGTACCACTAGTCAGTTGAAAAGATCAATCCCAGTTTTTGTTTTTTTTTATTATGCCTCCAATAGGTTCTCAAGAATTTCTGAAAAATATCATTCATCCCGGAATCACATTTATGTTCATTTCTTGGGTTAGGGAATTTTCCATTAGAAAGAAGAGAATAGCAAATTATGTTTCCCAGCCCACTCAAGAGGCTATCTTTGGATCTAAGTTACTGACAATCTTTTTCGAGTTGTAACTTTGGACAGAAATGAACTTAACCTTTCCCAGGGGCAGTGATAGAGCTGTCCTTGACCTTTCTCATTGGCAGTTCAATAGTTTGGGTCCTGGTGTTGGAAGGACACTATATTTCAAAATCTTAATTATCAAGGCTATATTCCCCACCTCCAGTCATTGCTCATATTTCAGAGAACCAAGACTCAAGTGATTGGAGCTGTTCTGCTCTGACCACCAGTTCTCATTCAAATTCATGACAGAAGCCTTCCCCATTCCTGACTGAGTTCCAGTGTCTCCCTGACTGAGTCAAGTCATGAGGAAACATGAACGGCAAGTAATGATTAAGGACCTCTTTTAAGTTTGATAATGAAAAGACATGAAAACTAAATGCAATATAACATTTCAGCCTTTTGGGGGATATCCCTGAAGGAGAGTGGGCTTGAGGGGTGCATTTGATTGCTCATTTTGTTTGGAAGGAGAAACAGCCATATGTGTGATTGCATGTCAATTCCAAGGCTATAGCCAGTGATTTGGCTGGATGGTCAAGAATATGAAAGGGACATGACTGGAATATCATTGGCAAGAAGGTCTGGGGAAATTTACTGAATGTCATTCATGGATAAAGATATGCAGTATTCTATGGAGGAGGAGGGTATTTGTTGGACACCTTTCTTCTCCTGTATGACACTGTAGTAGTCTCCTATGGTTGCTGTAACAAATTAGACAAACTGAATGGCTAAAAACAACGGAAATTTATTTTCCTTGTTTGTTAGCCCAGAAATCTGAAGGTAAGGTGTAGTGAGGGCCATACTCCCTCTGAAAGTGCTACAGAAAAATCCTTCCTTGCATCTTCTAGCTTCTGTTACTTCCCAGCAAGTCTTGTCATTCCTTGAATTGTAGATATATCACTCCAATTTCTGCTCCCATCATCACATGGACTTCTTCCTTGTGTGTCTATATTTGTCTCCTCTTCTTAAAATTCAGTCACTGGTTTTAGTATATTTTGTATTTGAAGCTTATGAAGTTCAGCTTAATCATGGTTAATCATGGGAACTGCAGGAATATTATTCAGCCACAAAAAGGAATGAAGTAGTGATATGTGTTACAGCATGGATGAACCTTGAAAACATTATGCTATGTGAAAGTAGCCAGAAGAAGAAAGCACATACATTGTTGATTCACATGAAATATCCAGAATTGGTGAATCCATAGAGATAGAAAATAGACTAGTGTTTGCTGGAGGAAATAAGGAATGACAGCTTAATGAGTATAGGCTTTCTGTGTGTAGTAATGAGAAAGCTCCAAAGCTAAAGTGTGAGAATGGCTGCACAACATCATGAGTGTACTTCATTCATCTGAATTGTTCACTTTTAAATGGTTAAAATTGCAAATTTTATGCTCTTTGAATTTTACCAAAATAAAATATATCTTTAGCTTTCATTCTGGAATTGTCTCATTATTTGCTTCTGTCTGGTTTTGCTTAAAACCTTTTGAATGTTTGTTCTTTGTCATTTACACATTTATTACTTTTCATCTTCCCGATGAAATGACACTTCTTTTCTTAATGAAATATGACTTTTTATCTGGAAAATTTTTCTTCTAGAAAAATATTTTTATCTGATATTAATTTTGCCTCTACAACATTCTTATGTTGATGGTGTGTAAGATATAATTATTCAATGAATTTCCTTTCAGTCAGAGGATCTTTATAATTAAACTGTGTTATATATATACATAATAGTTGTATTACATTATGTTATGCTCTTCCTACCTTATTTTGGGTTGTTTCTATATTTTTAGATTTTTTTTTCAAATTCTTCTGGATTTTTCAGGCCTGCACATTTTTGTTCATTATTGATTGTTCTAGGGATTTAAAATTTCCTCTTATCATTCACAGTCCACATAGGCTTAATATTGCAACACTTCATGTAAAACACAGAAAACTTCCAACAATGCAGGTCTGTATACCTCATATTTTGATGTATTTGTTATATTTATTTTTCCTCTATATATATAAACCTATGAGATGTTACCATATTGGATTACTCAATTTTATGTAATTTAACAAATTAGTAAAATTAAATTTTCTATTAACCCAGATGTTTAACATTTCTGATCATCTATAGTGTGTATTGAGTTTCCATTTGGTATCATTTCTCTGAA
>JAQZBX010101673.1:0-11239 GCA_029593785.1 Cabassous unicinctus
TATATATATGATGGAATACTATGTTGCAGTAAGAAGAAATGGTATTGGGGCATATGTGATAACATGGATGAATTTTGAAGACATTATACTAAGCAAAGTAAGCCAAATACAAAAGGAAATATATTTCCTGGTCTCATTAATATGAACTACATATGAAGAATATACACATGGAGTTAAAACTTAGAGCATAGGTTATTAAGATATAAGAGGAGAGTTGAGAAGAACTACTGATGCTTAATGTATGTAGAAGCTTTAATTAACTTGACTGTAAAAGTATGGAAATGGATAGAGTTGATGGTAACACAATATAGTGAGTAGCAACTGGTTTAGAAATGGGATTGTTGCTGAAAGCATAGTCTGAGGAAGTAAATGCCACTTGAAAGAAAGCTAAAGAATAATCTAGTGACTGAGTAAAAAAGTGAATCCAAAGGTGGATGAGAATTGTGGTTGAGGGTACAAATGCAAGAGTGTCCTTCTGTGAGCTACAGTCAATGTACATCACTATTGCAGGATGGTGGGAATGTGGAGAAGTGTACTATACACTTATTGTTTATGCATATCATGTATGAATGATATACTTAAATAAAAAAGATTTTTAAAAAACAGTGAAAAAAAAATCTTCAACTACAAATAGTAGGAGATACATCTCATAAAGAGTCAGGGAACTGTCATTTCAATACCTGTTTTAGGATTCTAATTGCCAGGGCATGTTGGCATATTCCTTTCAAAGTAAAAAATAAATTGCTCTATCTTGCATCCCCTACCACAAGGAAGGATGCACAGGGACTGAGAGGACCTTGTGGGTTCTGAAGGCAACAAGTACACATGTAAAAATGCTGTTCCAGCTTCTATACTGGATGATTCTTTGAGGCCTCTTCCACAGATACAGGTTGTGGTGCAAACAGCTCTGCCTATGGGCCATATGTTCCAATGGCCCTTATGATATTTAGGTGTTACTAATGGGGAACAATGTGCTATGGCTATTATGGCAAGTCCCAGAGTGAGAATCACAGCATAGTATTCTGGCCACCTACTGCATAAAATTATTCCCACTTTGAAACTTTCTGGTGTTACTAAGCACCCACTGAAGATGGAAATTTTGACTTTGGAGCACTAGGTGGCATTGCATCTGGAGCTGCCTGTTATGACCTGGGTCTGTCAGATGTGCCAAGTCATGTAGGCCAGTAACAGTCCCTCATAAAATGGAAATGATACATCTGAGATCAAGCAGGGGCAGGACCAGAAAGCAAGAGCAAACTGAATGGATAGGAGATCAAGGGCAAGGAGAAAGAATAAAGTTCTTTTCTTCCTATGCAGTCTTGCTGGTTTGATAATTGATAATATCTGGAATGGGGAGAAAAATTTAAAGGAGTCATGAAAATTTATTAAAGTTATTAAAATGATAATATTATTGTATCTAAGATGAACAGAAAATTTTCACTACCTAAGGGACTGCAAATCATCTGTAGATATTTCATGAGATTTCAGCCATGGGCAAGGGAGAAACACATGGGAAAGGGGTGAAAGAACGAAAGCAGAAACACATGATTTTATGTTTGTATCCAGTTTGTAACCTGTTGTTCAGGTTATTAATGATCGAAGTCCTGTCCTTCCCTTTTACATAAAGCATATGAATTGGATGTGTTTTGTGTTGGGGATTCTAGAAACTAACTATAAGAACCCAATACACAATAAAATAATATTTGTAATGAAGATTGGCTATCATAATAGCTAACATATATTCAAACAAATATAACAAATATAGTTTGTCGCCCCCCTTCCCTTAACATATACAATACAAAAGATAACAGTTGATATTAATATTTGGCTTTGGAGTTCATACAATACTACTTCATTTTTATTTTGACTTGGATTTCAAATAACCTTACTAATTTTAATAACAAGGAGACTCAAGAAAGCTGAGTTTGTTTTGAAGCCCAAACATAGATTCTTATTTCATTAGTAGTAAATTTCTAATAGTTTCAGAAATGTCAGGTTAAATTTTACAAATAATGAAAAATAACTTGATCAATTATTGCCAATCTTAAAAATGGCCCAATTATATTTACAAGCAAAGTATAGAAACCTCCATTGGATGTCTAGAAAAAAATCACGTACGAAAAATTCTATTTACATAGAAAAACTATCACTTTGGTTTCCTAAAATCACACAATACATGCCTATTTTCCAAATCTTGAACCAAAGCTTTGCTTATGGTCACCAGCATGTCAGTTTTCACTGCTGGGAGGTATTCTTCATCTATTAAGCCCTGCCAGCTTCCTGAGAGATGCCACTACCTCCTTGTTCCTCAGGCTACAGAAAAGGGGGTTCAACATAGGTGTTAGGATGTTGCTAAAAACATTGAGAAGTGGGTCCTGTATGGACTATGGGGTGAAGTGAAAGTCATGTATATAAATATGTTTGGGTCAAAGAAGAGATTCACAAGAGTTAAGTGAGAAAAGCATGTGGACAGGGCTTTTTTTCCTGCCCTTGACAGAGTTTATACGAAGGACAGTGAGGAAGATAAGAGTATAGGAAGCTGTAATGAGACTGAAAGTCACAATAAGCAGGAAAATGCTTGGCATCATCATCACTGTTACACTGAAATGTCTTCACAGGAGAACTTAATGAGAACTGGGACCTCACAGAAGTGCTTTTTCTCCTTTGGTCCCCAGATGGGGAAATGCATTGGATATAATGTAAACTAATAGAGCCTCCAAGACCCAGCAACCATCTTCCGACAAAACCTGGGATGGGATAATGCAGTGGGTTTCAGACAGACACATAGTGGTTATAAGCCATGAGGGTCAAGATGAGGCACTCTGTCATAACCAACATCACATAGGAGAAACTCTAGCTAGACAGCCAATCCATAATGTAGCTTTTTCTCCTGTAAAAAGTTAGAGGCCCTCTTTTGTGACTATGGTGGAAGTTAATGTCAAGTGAATGAGGGAGAGTTTACTGAAAAGAAGGTACATAGGAGTATAGAGCCAGGAGTCTACCCAAATCAAGATGATTAGGAGGATGTTTCCCCAGAAGGAAACAATGTAGAAAAAGATGATCATGGACTTGAGGATAATGGATTGCAAAACTCAAAAAAGAATCTCACTAGAATGAAATCAGTTACTGAGCACTAATTCCCACCTACCTTGTCTTTAAACTAAACTCAGTCACTGAAAAGTTTATCTGAGGAGGTAAATGTCACTTAAAAGAAAACTAGAGAATAATTAAGGGACTGAATAAGACAGCAACCCTAAGTTGGATGGGAATTGTGGTTGACTGTACAGATGGAAGATTGCCCTTTTGCAAGCTAGAACAGAGGAACATCACTATTGTAGGATGGTGGGAATGTGGAGAAGCAAGGGAAAGTACAATTGGTATGACCTATGGACTGTGGTTAACAGCATTAATGTAATATTCTTGCATAAATGCCAAAGATTTACTTTGTTGATAACTTGGTTAGGGAAAAAGTGTGCCAAATGTGCACTATGGACCATGGTTGGGGGTAATAGTCTGATGATATTATCTCATAATCTGTAACAAGTTTTCAATATGGTGTGGTGTGTTAGTGAGGGCATGTTGTATGGGAATTCTACACATGTGCATGATTGTTTTGTAAGTTCACAACTTCTGTAATGAGAATATATTTTAAAAAGCACAGTGGAGCTGGGGACAATAAAAAGGATTAGTATAGTTGACACTCAGTTCAGATATTGCATCAATGTGTAGCTTTTTAAAAAGGTTAACCTTTTCTGTTTTTATTGGAAAATTTGTAAGTTTACAGAACAATCATGCATAAAATACTGGATTCCCATATATCATTCCATTAATAACACTTTGCATTGGTGTGGTACCTATGTTACAAGTGATGATAGCACAGTTTTGCAATTGTCCTATTAATTATAACCCATGTTTGAAATTAGAGTTCACCATTTCTGTTGTGCTGATACATTAGTTCTTGTCAAGTTTTTTATTCTAGTACCTATATACGTCCTAACATTTCCCAATGTGATATATATTTCAGGACTCTTACTTACATTTAAAGGGTTGTCGTAGAAGAAAATGTTGTATCTTTATTCTTAAAACTAATCTCCATACCATTCACTATAGTCTCATCATGGACATGATACTATATATTTTTTAACTGTAGCCAAAAATTGTCTTAAATAAAGAATGTTACGAGAAATTATCAACTACCATGTTCCTTGACTTTGGAGTTTCCTTTTCCTTCCTTCCTTTATTTCCTTCCTTCCTTCCTTCCTTCCTTCCTTCCTTCCTTCCTTCCTTCCTTCCTTCCTACCTTCCTTCCTTCTACCATTTCTTATATCAATGTACCCTGGCTATTATGTCCTGTATAAATGGTTCAAAAAGAAAGAAAGTTCATTGTCATTCAATATAATTTTTGATATAGCAAAGCAATTAGAGAATGTTTTTAATGAAATGTCTTTTGGATTAATGTCCATGGTGCTGTAAGAACAGTAATAGGCAATGTCAGGCATATATACTTTCACTGCTCAGGAAAACACCAATATTCAACCTTGTTGACCAAATAGAATATATATGTTTTGTGTAGAATTTTAAGTAATCCATGATTTGGACACAAACTACTTTACAAAATTTTTGTTCTATTATTTTTATGTGCAAAACTCAAGCACCTGTCAAGTAGATACCCTTGTGTTTCCTCCACAAGACTTCCACATCCACACATCTACACATTTACATTTATTTCTGCCCAGAATTATACCTTTCACTTTGATTTTTTGATTCTTATTTACGCTTCAAGCCTTATTGAAATAAAACATTCTTTAACAATGATTTCCATTAACTTCAGAGGCAATCTTTCTCAATATACTCCCATCCACTCCCTTCAGTATATCACACTTGCTGTTATTTATCAGTTGAGCTGAGCTAATAGCTATGTGTATTCAAAGCCTCTCACTCAATATGTGCTTTTCTTTCCTCATCATTACAATGGGGAGTTTAAACCAGCAACATGATGGGGTAGATGTGAGGAATAAATGAGTTACTCCTGCAAAGTCTTGCCGGGGTCTTGCAGGGGAGCAGGCAGGTATGGGGGCTGTAAATCACATAATAAAAATTCCAGGCTGTTAATGGGGAAGCAAGATTACAGAAACATTTAGTGATATACATAAGATATAGGGTGGGAGATAAGGGAGATAAGATAAGCAGGAAAGTTCTGTTTATGGCAGGAAATGATATGGTGAATTCTCTGTGTGGGCAGAGAAACAGGCCTCCAAGTTATTTCTTAGATGTAAAGATTAGAGGGTTTCCACATATCCTCCTTTTCTGTTTAAATAAAAAGAAAAAGAAGGAAAAAGTATCCTGGCACAGTCCTTTATAAAAACTGCTCCCTTTCTGAGAGTTCAAGGTAAACAAATTTTGATAGCAATAGTAAGGTCAGCTTGCTCTCTGCTACCTGAGTTCCAAACTGGGCTGTGCATGGAAAACAAAATAGCCATGGTGGCAGGATACCTCCCTTGGGAAGGGTAAGGGTCAGTGTCCTACCTCTGTAGGTCCTCAAATTCTTTCCTGATGGCCCCTCTGTGACTGTGCCTGTCTTAGGTTGTTCCTTCCCTGAGGAAACTTACCCATCATTGGCTACCAGCCATCCAGGGCCAAGCAAGGTGATGTGTTCTTTGACAGTTTATGCCTCCATGGCCTCCACAGCCAGCACCAGCCTTGGGACTTCCTCACTCATAAGTGTGTCCCCAGCTCTGGTCACTGGTTTTGCAGAAACCAAGTTTCTAATGCAGAGAGGGCCCAACACTGGGCAAGAAACAGACAGTTCAACATCAGCTCTTAGAAGGCCTACTCAACCTAGGGATGCCAGGCTCATGGCACAAGGCAACCTTACCAGTGGGACATGAACAATACACCTCCAGGTTATGATAGGAACAATGGGAAGGGGGGAAACTAGAAAAAACTTGTGCAAGAAGAAAAAGGGTTCACGGAGTCAGGCAAATAGGTAGGCAGATGAGAAGGAGGGAAAGGATACCTTGGGGTGAAAAATTAATTCAAAGGTGTTTTAACAAAAGGTCTCCCAAGTCTCCCCCCATTTCATTTCCTTTTTCTTGATTTCCAGATGTGGAAAAAAATTAAAGTATACAGTGTTAGGGCTATTGCATTTCTAGGGTAGGTATCCATACTCCCCCTTTTTTGTTTCTTTGTTTTAGATGACATGATATATTTTAAATATTTTTAAGGCTGAGTTAATTGGAATTTATTAGGTATTATTTGGAAACTAGTTTGAGTAAGAGAATTTTAGAGATGTTTATAGAGTTGTGTTAAAAGTGTTTTTGAGGGGACTGTAATAAGGATATTATCCATGTAATGATAAATACATGCTTGTGGGAGGGCAGAATGAGTAGGGCGTAAAGCATGAAAGGCATAATATTGACACACAGTGAGGCTACTGAGCATTCTTAATGGCAGGACTTTTTATTGATATTTAATTAGTAAATTCTTGTTAATAATTGAAAGAATATAAAATAAGTGAAGGTTAGTTAATAAAAAGGGGTTTAACTGTTATATTACAACTTTTTACACTATGTATACATACATTCACATGCTTACCAAACCAGGGGACACACTGATACACTTGGCTTATTTTTGGCTATAGTCCTGGGTAGATACAAAATAAATGCTAATATGTATATCTAGTTTAATAAGCTTATACTGACAATTAGAGTGAAAAATAAGAATAACATAATCAATTAAAAGATTAAATTAATATTGAAGAGAGTTATAGAATGATAGATAAATAGAGCAGTTTTACATATGAACCTACTAACATTTAGCTTTTGGTTGGGAAGTTTTGAATTAGTAACTGATAACTTAAGTTTTGATTGAAAATACTTGTGCATAGCACCTTCTCCTAGAGTGGGACTTTAACCGGTTTGATTAGGGACTACCTTTTTACTGTGTTTATGATTAGTAAACTCGATACTGTAGATAGTAACTTGTGAGCACTTCATCAGATCCTGAGGAAGTGGCCAACCTCCTCAGAAAGGAACACAACACTCTCTAAGCAGTACATTCCAAGGTTTATGCATCACTCCCTGAGAAAGTGGCCAGTCTTCCCAGGAAAACAATACTCCTTGGAAGGAAATTTACCTGTTTTTATTTTTTACAAAACATCCCTGATGTGCTTACTGTTTTAGTTTTCATTATTCTTCCAAAAATATGAAAAGTGCTGATTAGCAAAACATTGGTTTGCTGATTAACAAGGTTTTTTCCATGATGTTATATTTTTAGGTGTGACTAACACCCACTAAATTTTTTCCCTACTACATTCAGTTTTAGGATTTTTTAAACTCAAAAGAATAGATTTACATATGCATTCAATAATATATATTTATGTGTAACTTACAAGTTATCAAATCACTTAAGTACATAATGTATTGTATTATTAAAGTTTTGATTATTATTTAAGCATTTTATACATAATTCATAATTATAATAACAAATAATAATAAGACTTTTAACTAGTAGACATCCAATGAATAACTTTTTATTTCTTATAGGTTAAGATTCCTAACTAGCGAGGTTATATAGCTAGTAGTATGATTAAAATGATTTCATTTTCTCTGTTTTGTATAGCTTGAGGCATAGATAACAACAAATTATTATTTTTAAAATTTGGACTCTGGGGCAGCACATTAACTTGTAATCTTAGTAACTGCATTGTTCCTGCTGTTAGCATTTTAGTTGGAACTGGGGCTGTGACTCACAGTGTAGAATTTAAACTTGGTTTATTGTTGGCTTTTTTTATTTTTATTTTTTACCAGAAGGGGAATGTGGGCCCTCTTGACTTGCCTAAGGTGATACTAAAGAAAGCCTTAGCAAGCTCCAAAACAAAAAGACAGTGATATAACTGGATATTAATTTTTTACAAAAATTAGAAATATTTGAGACTGCTGCATACTGCAGTGGTGTTATTTTAATTTACCATAATTTACTGTTTTGCACTACCCTTGGCAGCCCCTAAAGGCTGCTTTATTTATGCAGGTAAAAGCTGGTTCTTTAGCAAAGGTGGGTTAAATTAGATGAACATGAGTTAAAGAATCCACATTTTGATTTTTAGGCAGAGAGGCAGTTTCTGTGACACATAAACATTGTTAAAATTTAGGAATTTTATACACTTTTTAAGTATTTATATGAACATTTTATTCATATAACTTTAATTAACAGAGGGTTAATGAAAACCTATTAATTTTAGAACAATTTCAAATACTTTCAATTTAGACTATAGCATGTCAAATAAATTCAACTATTTTTTTACTTTACCTCTTTTAAGGTGCAATAACAAAATTTTGGAATAATTTGAAATAAAAAACTACTTTCCAGGATTTTATTTTGAGAGAACAAGTTTGAATATTATGTTTTTCTAAAAGCGCTAAAACATTTTTCTCCAAAGAAATGATAAGGTTAAAGTATAAGAAGCTAGTTTGATAAAACAGACTTTCTTATTGTATACTGATTATTCAGGAGAAAAACTCTTTACGAACCTTTACTAAAACAGATCAATGATTTAAGAAACTTTGAGAAAGGACAAAATTTTAACTTTTTATCTGTATACTATTTGATATTAAAGCCTTCAAATCATTATAGATAAACCCATTAAATCTAACTTAACTGACCACACACACAAAAAAATGCCTTTCCACAAACTTACTGTAATTCTTTCAGATTTTGTTTCACATTTTTCTCTTTCTTAATAATCAGTCATTTTATCTTAGGACAAAATTACTTTCTTTATCCTTAATAATAAAAACACATTCTATATACTCTTTATACTTAAGTTACCAAAATGGTTTTGGAAACTGTCTCCAAACAGACATTTTACAACATACATTTACTTTCAACACTAAACAAATTTCTCAAAATAATGATTCAATTTGGTTATAACTATTTTTATTATCCATATTTATTTATTAATATAAGTGCTTATTCAATTTTTGGCCATCTGAATAGAGTTCTTTTAATAATTTTCATTTATGAATTTAATATTACCATCCAGAAGTATTAAAATATACACTGACACTGAACAAAGAGACAAAGATAAAATGAGTTTCATTACATCAGTAGAAACATATGTCTTTGATTTTACTGCTTTTGAGAATTCTTTTTTTTTTTTTGAAACTGTGCTGCCAAGATTTCCTACTCTTCCAGAGGTGGAATTTTATTAGCCCCTATGAGCCCACAGCCACATTATCATATAGACAGTAGTGGGTTAAAAGAGCAGCTGTTGGAATGTTTATATTATCTTAGTTAACCTTTTAGCAGAGTGTTTTCTTCAAGCATGATCTCATTGATAAGGGCTTCAGCCTAAAGCAAGCTAAAACAAACTGAAATGAAAAATTACCAGGATTGTTTCAAGAGCATATTGAAAGAGCTGACAGAAAAATCAGTGATCTGTAAAGCAAGATACTTGAAATGAATCAGGCTGAGGTTAAGAAAGAAAATTGAATTTTTAAATGTAAAAGTAGACAAAGAGACCTCCTGGGACACTATCAAGTGTACAAATATACACAGTATGACAGTCCCAGAAGGTGAGAAAAGAGAGAAAAGGGCAGAAGAATATTGAAAAAAATAATGAGAGATAATTTCCCAAGCCTAGCTGAAGACATGAATAGGAACATCCAAGAAGCTCAGAGAACACCAAACCAGATAAACATGAAGAAAAATACATTCCATGATATATTGATCACACTATTGAATACAAAAGACAAGGGAAGTATTCTGAAAGCTGCAAAAGAAAAGCCACATGCTATGAACTTTGAAGTCTCAATTAGATTGTGTGTTGACAACTCATCAGAAAACATGGAAGAAAGAATACAGTGGGTAGAAATACTTAAAGTGCTGAAAGAAAACAACTTCCCACCAAGAATTTTGTAACCAATGAGATTTTCTTTCAAAATGAGGTAGAGAAAACAACGTGGCAATGTAAGACATCTCCTGATAAAAATCACCCAGTGATTCAGTGATTAATAGGAAAAAGCCCACTTGCTTAGAACTCTGGAGAAAAATAGAGAGTGAAGAAGGAATACACAAATGCTGATTTGAATAAATAGAAAAAATCAGGTAGAAAACTTCCATCCCAATATGGCCATCCTGTTCCCTTTTGCTAACTCGATCTTGTAGAGCATGGTAGTTTTATAGAGACAGTGTCTCAAATCCCTCTCATGTTCCAGTGGCTACTCATTGTAAAGTCACTTACAGTAGTGAGTTAGAATCTCATGCATATCCAGTGACAGAGAAATAAATCCACTGAGACCAAGGGTATGACACAAGATAATGAGAAATGCTGTGTACAAAACTGGTCATGGAGGTGGTAGAGAAAGAGAACATGGTAAAGGGAGGCAAGTGGTGCACTCACACAATCCAGACACATTAAGCAGGACCACTTAAAGTCAAACTGGACTGTTCTAGAGAGACCAGCCTTATAGGATAGATCCCATTTGGCTCCCTGGGGCAGAATAATCAAAGGGGGAAGAAATCAAAGCATTAAAGCCTCATAAAGATAAAAATGGGGGTTAAACTGAACCTCTGTATGAGAGGGGGTCTGATAACTGAAAACTGTAAGGAAATTGGGGCATTGAGTGAAGGAGAGAATTTAAAGAAATCATAAGAGCTACTGATAAAATTCTGTAGAAACAAAAATGGAACAGATCAAGATGTCTGGAGCAAGGAAAGAGGAAGGCAGGTTTCTCTAGACAGTGAAACAATTATATAAAAAGTGTATTACATTTTCTGGGCAAGAAAAGGATGAAGAAGAGATGAAAATATCTGATCAGTTAACTAAGATTTTTCTAAAGTCCATAAAAGTTGGACCAAGCATAAAAGAAGATCCTTAACACAAAGCCAATCAACAATTAAACCCTAGACAAAGGAATTTACTGCCCTTCAGAGATAACACTTGAAAATAATCAGCAAAAAATTACAAGCCATAGTAAGAAACAGAAAGAAATACCTCAGTAAATGGAAAAAAAAATTAAAGCTTTTGATGAAACACAGAGTTTGGAGCTAATCAAAGAAATTCAAACAAATCACCTAAATCAATTCAAGGAGAAGAAGGAAAAAACCACAAAGGGTTAAAGAATATAAAGAAGACATAATCTATGCATAAAGAAGAATTTGAAAGTGCACAAAGAAAAATAACAGAAATTATGGAAATTAAAGGAACATGAGTAAATTTTAAAAATACACTATAGGCATA
>JAQZBX010101674.1:0-11239 GCA_029593785.1 Cabassous unicinctus
GGGCGCGGGGGACGGGCGCGCGGGGGGCACGCGCGGGGGGCGCGCGTGGTCCGTGGGCGCCGGGACCCGCCTCACTGCGCGCGGGCGGCTGTGGATGGCTCGTCTCCCCGGCTGCTGCGTTTCTGACGCGTCCACGTGAGGTTAGGACGTCTGGGTTGTTAAGAGGAAAAGAAAACCATTTTGGAGCCTTGGAAGGACGCAGGCAGCCTCTGGTCCCCTAACGCTGCTGCTCACAGCTAAACCCCCCCCACATCCCCGCGGGTCACACCGCGGCCTGCGTGGGGAGAGTCGGCGCGGCCGCCCTGCCCGCGCGCTCGGTTCCGTCTTCGGCGCCTGGCGCTTTCGCCCGCGCCCCTGACGGCGTCAGCCCGGCCTTAGGCACGGAGCCCCGCGCAAAGGGGCTCTTCTCAGAAATTTCCGCTAATCGAAACCAAATCGAGCTTAGGGCTTTACTGGTTTCAAAACAAAACCCAAACCACACCAGAAAATACTCCTCCGATATCGCCAAAAATGCCTCCACGTGCTCCCTCCTTTGTCCCTCGCCGCCCTTCCCACCCACGCGGACTTCAGGCCCCAGCAGAGCTCGCTTCGGGCGCGCTCCAGGCGCTCGTTGGACATCCCCGGAGGGCCCGGCACAGGGGACCCCAGGATCGGGACTGAGCGCGGAGCCCCGAGGCAGCCGGGATCTCTCGCCGCTGCACAGCCCCTCGCGCCCCTTCCCCAGCGCTCCCGCCTCCACGAGGCACCCCGGCCTCCCTGCTGGAGCCCCCAGCCCTGCCACCGCCTCCGCGGCTGCTTTGTCCACATCTGGAAACGCTCTCAGGTTTTCGCTGTACTACCCGCGTTCTCAGACTCTATCGTTGTCCCAAATTGGTTAAATGACACTTGGGGTTTGGGTCAAATGAGCTGACGGTGGCTCAGTGCCCCCCTCTTACCCCTCATCCCAGCTAACCTGGCCTGTGATCTCACCGTTTTCTTTTCTGATTTTACTTATGTCTGTTTTCTCCCTTTTTTTCTTTGCCAGTCTAGCTTAAGGTTTGCTAATTTTACTATTTTTCCAAGAATCAACTATTTGTTTTGTTTATACTCATAATTGTTTACCTATTCTTCTTAATTTATCCTCACTATAACCTTGATTATTTCTTTCTTGGATTTACTTTACTCTTCTTTTTCTAGTTCCTTAAGATGTAAAGCTAGGTTATTATTTTGAGATCCTTTTTTAAAAATATAGATGGTTGTGGCAATCTGAAATTATTTTATGAATCCCCAAAAGGGAAATAATATGTTTGTAAACTAATCTATTCCTCTGGGTGTGATACCCTTTGATTGCATTAAATTCACTTGAGGGGCCTTTGATTAGATTATTTGATAAGATTGATTTAGGCTTTTGATTGGACTGTGTCAGTGAGGATGCCTGACTCAGGTTGAGTCCCCACCTCCTTGCTGGGTCATTTATGAATGGACTCACAAACACAGGGAAAAAAAGAGACTTGCCATGTTTGATTCTGCCATGTGAGAGAAAAGACTCCAGCTTTGTCCACAGCTGAGCTGCAGAGAGAGAAGCCCTAAGAGACAAGCCCTGTGCAGCTTGCAGCTGAAATTGAAAAGATAGCAGAACAGCTGAGCCTGAGAGAGGAAGCCTGGCGGTGAGGGCAGAGATGCTGCCATCTTGCTACAACATGTGGCAGCTCACTGTGGTGAGAAAGTACCTCTTATGGTGCCTTGAATTGGACTTTTCATGGCCTTGTAACTGTAAGCTTTTACCCCAAATAAATACCCTTTATAAAAGCCAACACATTTCTGGTACTTTGTATCAACACCCCTTTGGCTAACTAAAACAATGGTTATAGCTATAAATTTCCCTTTAAGTACTGCCTTTGCTGCATCCCATAAGTTTCAGTATGTCGTGATTTTGTTTTCATTTCTAAGTATTTTCTAATTTCTGTTGTAATTTCTTCTTTAACCTGTTTGTTGTTTAAGAGTGTGTTGTTTAATTCATACATATTTGTAAAATTTGCTCTTTTTCCTTCTGTTATTGACTTCCAGCTTCATTCTCTTATGGTGAAGGGAATGAAGCAATCCCTTCCTCAGCATGATAAAGGCCATTTATCAAACTCCACTGCTAACACCATATTAAATGGTGAAAAACATGAAGCTTTCCTCAGGAATAAGACAAGGGTGCTAACCTTCCCCACTGCTATTTAATATTGTACATAGAAGTTCTTGCCAGTGAAATTAGGCAAGGAAAAGAAATAAAAGGTATCCAAATTGGAAAGGAAGAAGTAAAACTATATTTGCAGATGACATGATCTCATAGATAGAAAATCCAAGGGAATCCACAAAAAAATTATAAGAGCTAATAAATGAGTTCAGGAAAGTGATAGGGTACAAGATCTACACACAAAAATCAACTGGATTTCTATAACTTGCAATAAACAATCTGAAGAGGAAACTAAGGAAACAATTCCAGTAACAACAGTATCTTTAAAATATGTAGAAATAAATTTAACCAAGGATATGAAAGATTTGCATACTGAAAACTGCAAAATACTGCTGGAAGAAATTTAAAAATGCTTAAATAAATGGCAAGACACCCCATGTTCATGGATTAAAAGACTTAATATGTCAATATTACCCAAAGCAATATTCAAATTCAATGTAATTCCTATCAAAATTTCATCAGCCTTTTTTGTTGAAAAAATGGAAAAACTGATCCTCAAATTCATATGAAACTTCAAGGAGCCCTGATTATCCAAAATAATCTTGAAAAAGAACAGTGTTTGAGGACTCACACTTCCCAGCTTCAAATCGTACACCAAGTGACAGTAATCAAAACAGTGTGGTATTGGCATAAAGATAGACAAATAGATCAATGGGACAGATCTGAAAGTCCAGAAGTAGACCCACACATAGAAGGCTGATTGGTTTTCTCTAAGGGTGCTAATATATGCAATGGGGAAAGAATGGTCTCTTCAACAAATGATGTTGGGAAAACTGGAAATCCATATGCAGAACAATACCTCACACATATAAAAAAAGTCAACTCAAATGGGTCAAGAACCTAAATAGAAGAGCTATAACTATAAAACTCTTAGAAGAGAACCTAGGGGCAGATTTCATGACCAGGAATTTAGCAATGGATTCTTAGATATGATACCAAAACAAAAGAAAAAACAGATAATTTGATTTCAATAAAATTGAAAACTTTTGTGCTTTGAAGGAAATTATCAAGAAACTGAAAAGAATACAGAATAGTAGAACATAGTTTCAAACCATTTATCTGATAAGGGATTATTATCCAGCATGTATAAAGAATTTTATAATGCAACACAAAAAGACAAACAACCTAATTTAAAAATGGGCAAAGGATTTGAATAGGCCTTTCTCCAAAGAAGATATGCAAATGGACAAAAATACATGGAAAGATGCTCGACATCATTAACCATTAGGGAAATGCACATCAAAACCACAATAAGATACCTCTTCACACCCACAAAGATAATAATTATTTTTAAAAAAATGGAAAATAACACATTTTTGATAGGATGCAGAGAAATTGGAACTCTAGTGCATTGTTGGTAGGAATGTAAAATGGTGCAGCCACTATGGAAAGCATGGCAGTTCCTCAAAAAGTTAAATATAGAATTACCACATGGCCCAGCGATCCCACTTCCAGGTATTTACCCAAAGACGGTGAAAACAGGGTCTCAAACATATACTTGTACACTAAAGTTTATAGCAGAATTTTTCACAAATAGCCAAAAGGAGGAAACAATCCAAGTGTCCATCAACAAATGAGTGGATAAAAAAATGTGGCATACACACATAATGGAATATTATTTGGCCATGAGAAAGAAAGAGGCGTGCTGCAACATGGAAGAACCTTGAAAACTTTGTGCTTGGTGAAATAGGCAAGGCACATAAGGACAAATGTTGTATGGCGTCACTTATAAGAGATGGCTAGAAATAAATTCACCAAGAAAGAAAACAGAATAGAGGTTACTGGGGGGCTGGGGGGAGGTGGAAAGGGGATGTGTTTGTAAAAAATTAAAATAAAAACTATTCTAAAATGATATGACAATTGCTATAATAATACCTAACTATATTGAGTTCTTGTATGTGTCAGGCACATTTCTAAGCATTTCATACTAAAGAAAAAAAGAAGAAAGCTTGGGCTGGTGTCTCAGTTTGCCAAAGGGCTGCCGATGCAAAGTTCCAGACATGGGTTGGTTTTTTATAATGGGAATTTTATTTGGGGTAAAAGCTTACAGTTCTGAGGCCATGAGATCTCCAAACCAAGGCATCAGCAGAGATACTTTCTCACCAGAGTCAGCGACTGTTGGCCCTGGCATGCTGCCACATGGTGAAGCAAGGTGGTGGCCAGTCTCCATGGAGGTCTCTGCCTTCCCCTCCAGAATCCACCTTCTCACAGAGCTCAGCTCTGGGCAGCAGGCATAGGGTTTGTCTCTTAACAGGCCTTCTCTCTGTCTCAGTTGCTCCGCTTTCTTCCCGAGTTCAGCTGTGATCAGGCACCTGGCTCTTCTCTCCCTGGGCCTCGGCTCTTTGAACCTCTTGGGGCTTTTCTCCTTGAGCTCAGCTGGGGGTGAACCTGGAGTCCTCTCTCTCACATTGTAGGATCAAATATGGTCGCTCCCTTTTCCTGTGTGTGTCTCTCTGTGTCTCCATTTATATCAGACCCAGCAAGAGGCAGAGACTCAACCTGAATCGTGCCTCACTGACGTTGTCCAATCAAAAGGATCTCACACCCACAGGAATGGATTAGTTCAGAAACACAATCTCCCTTTTTTTGGGATTCACCAAATTCAAACTGTCACAGCTGGGAAGACCCTGAAGACAGCATCTGCCATTACTTGGAAAGTCATGAGTTGTGGGCTTCCAGCTTGGTGTGGGCAGAATGCCTTTGTGTCTAGAGATGATCCCAGGCTCAAAAGTCCTGCCCCTGGGCCGGCATGGGTTGTTGAACTCCTTGGGTGCATGAGCTGGCAGCCCCCTTAACGCCGGCCAGCTGTGCGGGTGATAGCAGGTGGAAACCGTCTGACGGGAGGAGTGGGAGGGCCAGGGGACCACAGGGAGTCATCACAGCCCGATTCTGCTGTGGTGAGTATGTGGAGCATGGGTCTTTTTCAGTGAGAGATGCTGCTCTGGGGTTGTCTTTTGAGTATTAATTGAGACAATGCATACAGCTAATACCAGTGGGCAGTGAACGGACAGACCCAAACTTGATCTGACAACAGAACCACCTGTGGAGTGAGACCACAGATCACTGGGCTCCACCCTCAATCTACGGAGTTAGAATAATCAGCGGAAGAACTTTAGCACATGCACATTTTAAAACTCCACAAGTGATTCTGAGGCCCAGCCAAGGTGGTAAACCACTGCTCTAGAACTATGCTTTCCAAACCTGAGATACAAAATGAGGGCTGGATTCCAATATTATGGGGTCAACCTGTGGACATTTATGGAGCCAGGTAAACTGTGGGCACTTATGGGGTCAGGTATTCTCGGAGGCAGACGTTCTTTTGACAAACAGGCTGGCAGTTGCTGGTCAGGGGTTGGTGGAGGGACTTAACCTCATCATGGGATTTATAGCCGATTACTTTAAGTTCAGTTTGGGGTTATTTCACTTGAGGAGGCACAAAGGAAAAGGAGTACATTTCTAGTCTGTGCTCAAGCATTTCCTAGAGAATATTATTTTGATTTTGTATCTTTGGAAGAGAAGTGAAAGCTATACTGGACATGTTTAGGGCTAGATATTGATAGTGTCTAATGAATCAGGGAACCTTGTTCAGGTCAGCAAGATCCAGCCAAATGCACCTCTTGATTCCTATGCATTTTGTTTACTAACTTAAATAAAGGAGTTGCACCGTAAGGTTTAAGTCACTCCTCTTCCACCTGGGTTTGCATGAATAAGCCAATGTCTTACAAACACTCGTTATGGGGGAAGGAAGAAGGGCCCCTGGAAAGAAGGCTCTGCTCTGACAGGAATGTGGTGTGTGGATCCCATGAAAGTGGGGCCCTCTGAGGGTGGGACCTACCAGAGACCCCGCGTCTCCAGAGCAGTAAAAGCTGAGCCTCAGGTGCCACATCCTGGTCGATTCCTGCCCAGCAGTGGCTTTGTGCCCTGAGTGGGCCCCAGCGCCACAGAACGTGGCACGGCTGTCGAGGGGTGTCCTTGGCTACGTGCGCTCTGAGAATGCAGCCCCAGGCCTCCCGGCGCCCTGGCCACATCACTCCAGCAGCGCTGCGCTTTTCACGCACGTCTGTGACGTGGGCCGACTTCCCTCACATTATTATAATCTATAGCTGTTCTTTGGTCGCACTGAAAGCACAAATGTTTCCCACAGGAAGCTCTCTGTGTTTGTAGTGGCAAACCTCCAAAACAGTGCTGTTTGGCAAAAATATGATTGTTTTTAGCAACCAAATCCAAAGCAATTGTATGCTAGATTCTGAAACCAGGATGTCACGGGCCAATTAAGTGAGCATCTGTTACATCTGATCCCAAATTATTAACCGACAATCCTGACCACCTTCAGATGTGAAACAAATGAATCACCCAGGCTAAGTGTACTTGATTTTATTATTTTTCACTTAAGTCAAATATCCAGATTCATTTGCAAATATTCTCTGGATGTTTGATGCCCTCTGGGGAATTTACTTTTGTTGTTTTTTTTTGTTTGTTTCCTGTGAACTTTGTTTTTTTAAAAAGCTACTTAAATATTTTAGGATTTTATAAGCCTAAAATATAACAAATTATTTACATTAGATAGCATGGTTTTGGGTGCAAAGAAACCCCAGCTAAAAGTGATGTAAACAATAATGAGAATCTGTGCTCCCATGCCTAGACTCAGATGTGAGGCTGGGGCCAGCTCTCTGGGCTTCCCTCCGCCCCACACCCCCTGGCGCCTGAAGGCAGCGAAAGGGCAATGCATTTTAAGAAAGGAACATATAATTCTTCTCAGAGTGACAAGTGTAAGATAGAAATTTTTATCACTCCCACCTACTTTATCTATCAAAACTGCCCAGTTTTATCACTGTTCTATGGTTAGGAGCCCCAGGCTCCGGAATCCCAGAGCCTGGCCTCAGCTGTGCCCCGTCGGCTTCGCGGAGGTCCCTGGGTGAGGCAGCGCCGCCACCAGGGCCAAGTGACATCACACGAGCACGAGAGGGGGAAGGAGTCAGGGAGCTCTGAGGGCCCTACACGGCCCCCCGTGGACGGCCAGGAGGACGGGCTGGAGCTGGGCGTCCTTGAGTGCTGCGGGGCCAGCACAGCTGACCGCGCCTGCACGAGGAAGCAGCATCTGCTAAATCCCACAGCCCGGGGAGGCTTTTTTGTTTATGTTTTTGTTTTTTTAGTTTTTGTTTTAATTTGGAGCCTGAGAAGCAAATCATGAAGTTGAATCATCTGGTTCAGTAACAAAAGCCTAAAAAAATGAAAAATCTGGGAGTTTCTCTGTGGGAAAAGAGAAGGAGAGGAGTCAAAGGAAAAAGACAAGAGAGGATTTAATCCCAAGCATCTCCAAGCAAATACTGTTTTCTGGGATTTTCAGAGGTTCCCTGAGAAGGGAGAAAGAAACTGACTACAAAATGAGAGAGGGGGGCAGCTGCAGAGGAGGCTCACACTTGGGCCCTGGGGCTGCGTCTCCAAAGAGCCTTGCAAGGATTCCTCCATTTTCAGGGACCCCCCCCCGCCCCACCTCTTATCTCCAGTGCTTCTGCCAAGCTGCTGAGGGATCCTGACTGCAAGGCGAAAAAGCTCTGCTCCCAAGATGCACACAGGGAATATCCACTTTGGAATTCTCAGAGAAACAAGATAAAGGAGATGCCACCTGGAGAACACGACAAATGTGCAATTTAGCATCTTTTTGGTTTAAAAATTTTACTTTTGCCAAAGATAGTACTGATCTGCTAAGATGTGACATTAGTAAGATAGTTCATTTGTCACAACTAGTGAGCAAATACTGACCCGTTGCTGCTAACTACAGCCCATGCCTTGTTCCGATCGCTTGAGCCTCTCTCGAATGTCTCTTTATGCCCCAGGAGCCCACGTCACATTTAGCTGATGTGCTTGCTGGGCTCCCCAGCTTCACTTGCTTTGGGTGGCAGTCGTGCAGGGCACTGGCCAGCTGCTTGGTGGAGTGTGTTTGTCTGGGGAGGTCCTCTTGGCTGCCACGGTTACAGGTATTGGGAGGAAGAGCACGGGGGCAGTGCCCTCCTCCTCACATCCATCAAGGCGTTACCCACTGAGGTGCCCATGACGTTCATTTTGATCCCATTTGCCGTTCTCTTCAGAAGGACGTCACCATGTGCAGCCCACCTGCTGCAAGGGGCAGGGTCTGCATGCGTCACGGGAGAGTCTTCCCTCGGCAGATTTGTCTATTCTCCTCATTTATTTATTCAAATCAGTACAGACTCATGGAGGTTTATTTTATACTTTGGGTGATAATCTAATACTACATTTTTAGTTCATTCTTCTAATTTATCCAGCTTTCAGTTGCTTCTTGCACCCCCTTGACACACCCCCATCAGTTGTCTTCTGAGCACTTCCTCACTTTCCAACACTACAAGATGCCCCAGGCTCATCTTGGCATCCCCAAGGGGCCCTGACTCCGTTTGTGGAAGACTGTGCTAGAGACCAAGGACTGGTGGTGGCCCGGCCCCTCCCACTGGGCTGCTGTTGATTCTAAGTCCTCTTGGCAGAAGCATCTATTCTTTTTTTTAAAAGTCAGTTTTATTGATGCATATTAATAAAGCATACAATCCATCCAAAGTGTACAATCAATGGTATTTGGTATAATCACATAGTTGCACATTCATCACTTCAATCATTATTAGAGCATTTTCATTATTCCAATATTAATAGTACTAACAAACAAAAAACAAAAACAAAAAAACTGTACCCCTTAATATTCACCTCTCAATCTCTCTAAGCTTCCCCTGCCAAACATACCTGCTATTTCATTTGTCTCTCTTATTTTGTATACTCATATTTTTTATTTCTTAAGCATTTTTCAATTTTATTGATACATATTAATAAAACATAAATCCATACAAAGAGTACAATCAATGGTATTTAGTGTAATCACATGCTTGTGCATTCATCACCCCAATCACTCCCAGAGCACTTTCATCATTCCAATAATAATAATAAACAACAAACAAAACTCATCACCTCTCAATCTCTCTATGCCTCGCCTGGTGTACATAGCTGCTATTCTTTTTCCTTCTCTCCTGTATATTTGTAGTTATATTTTGTAAAAACAATCTTATATATGCAATATCACCCATATTCATGTGCATCTGATCTTTTTTATATACTTTTATTTATTTTTAATTATAAAATATTCATAACAAAATCCTTTTAACTATTTTAAATGGACAAGTCTTTGACATTAAGTACAGTGACAATATTGTGTAACTCTCCCCACTATTTCCAGACTATTTCTATCATCCCAAAATGAAATACCCTTTTAAAATAACTCCCTCTCCCTCCTCTCAACCCTGGTCACCACTATTCTGCTTTCTGTCTCTACGAATTCATTTATTCTAATAGTTCTTATAAGAGAAGCCATACAATATTTGTCCTTCTGTGTCTGGCTTATTTCTCTCAATATGCTATCTCCAAGGTTCCATGTTGTAGCATGTACCAGCACTTCACTTTTTACAGCTGAATAATATTCCTTTGTATGTATATACCACATTGTGTTTATCATGTATCTGTTGATGGACATTTGGGTTGCTCCCACTTTTTGGATATTGTGAATAATGCTGCAATGAACATTGGTGTACAAATACCTGTCTGAGTACTTGCTTCAGGTTTTTTGGGGGGTACATACCTAGATTGGAATTGCCAGATTATATGGTAATTCTATGGTTAACTTTCTGAGGAACCATCAAACGGTTCTCCAGAGCAGCTGCAATCTTTTACATTCCCACCAACAATGTCCTAGGGCTTCTGTTTCTCTGCATCCTTGCCAATATTTGTTATTTTCAGTTTTTAAAAAATAATAGCCTCCTAGTGAGTGGGAAGTAGTATCTTATTGTAGTTTTAGTTTTCATTTCTATAATGGCTAATGATGTTGAGCATCTTTTCATATGATTATTAGTCATTTCAATACTTTCTTTGGAGAAATGTCTATTCAAATCCTTAACTCATTTTTTAATTGGGTGATTTGTATTTTTGTTGATGAGTTGCAGTTCTTTATATATTCTAGATATTAAATCCTTATCAGATATATATTTCCAAATATTTTCTCCCATTCAGCAGGTTGTCTTTTCCACTTTCTTGATAATGTCCTTTGATACACAAAAGATTTTAATTTTGATGTAGTGCATTTTACCTATTTTTGCTTTGTTACTTGTGCTTTTGGTATAAAGTCTAAAAAATCCATTGTCTACTACAAGGTCTTGAAAGTCTATCCCTATGTTTTCTTGTCAAAGTTTTATAGTATTACCTCTTACATTTTGGCCATTGATCCATTTTGAATTAAGCTTTGTATATGGTGAGAGGTAAGGGCTCACATTCCTTCTTTTCATGTGGATTTCCAGTTGTTCCAGTATCACTTATTGAAGAGACTATTCTCTCCACATTGAAAGGACTTGGCATCCTTGTCAAAAATCACCTGGCCATAGATGTGTGTATTTAACTCTGGACTCTCAATTCCATTCCACTGGCTATATTTTACCCTTATGCCAGGACCACACTGTTGTAATTATGATAGCTTTGTAGTAAATTTGAAATCAGAAAGTGAGTCCTCCGATTTTGTTCTTCTTTTTTAAGATTGTTTTGGCTATTTGGGGCCCCTTGCAGTTCCATATGAATTTGAGGATCAGCTTGAGAAAATTCTCTTCTATTCCTGGTCTTCTGAGTGTTTGTAATCATGAAAGCATGTTGGTTTTCATCAAATGTCTTTTCTGAGTCAATTGAGATGACCATGTGGTTTTCCCCCTTCATTTTTTTTAATGTGGTGTATTACCTTGATGGTGTGACAATGTGAAGCTGGATGGACTCCAGAAAATCATGTTCTTAAAGCTAATCCATTCCTGTGGGTGTGGACCTATTGTAAGTAGGACCTTTTGATAAGGTTACATCAGTTAAGGTTCTTTTGATTAGGTTACTTCAGTAAGGCATGGCCCACGGTGGGTCTTACTGGAGACTTTTATAAGAGAATGACATTCAGGCAAAAAAAGGGGAGGGGTGGGGGGGGAGAAAGAGAGAGAC